>APFE030610554.1:94759-115785 GCA_000404065.3 Pinus taeda
TTTGATCCTTTTATTACACCAAAAAAAGTTACAATATTTCTCCCTTCATCGTATTTTCCCCTGGCTTATCTTGTCACCACAACTGACAATTAGGCTTCATTGTGTTCTACAACTTATCACAAACAGAAGTGGGTTCTCAATTTGATAGCATTTCATTATCTCATGTTTTTCTCTCTTTGTTTCATGGGAATAATTTCTTATATAGATGGCTTTGATGACGGAACATATGTATCTAGACACTTTGTTGATCATATTTGATATGCTCCTTTCATCCTTATCTTTGGAATATGATCATTTTTTACCTTTTCCAACCTTTTCCATTTTCTCTGCTAACCCTAGCCTCTCCATCTCTATTTTGTTGAGTAAATAGAGCGTTGCAACTCTCCCTAGAAGACAAATTAGAGTATTGCAACTCTCTTTCCTAGTGTTCTTCGGGTGTTGGAGAGGAAAAACTAAGTTTTTGAGAGGGATTCCACAAAGTTATATTTTTCATTCTAGCCCTCATTTTGAGGTGCTTCCGTAATATACTGGAGGGGGTGTCATGTTGAGTTATGATAGACCTAGGGGGTGAAATTTTAAGCTATAATAGATGCCCCTTAATGTATGGGGTCCAAAGGTTAGAAGAGAGGTTGATGGATAAAATAAATTATAGTAACCTTAGTGAACCAAGAAGATGAAGGGGGATAAGGACGTGAAATATGTAAAGGGCTGCAAAAGTCATAGTTAAATACATATAATATACTCCACATGGTAGGCATACCCATACTTGGTACCAAATGAATAGAGCATGGCCACACACACAATATCTTGTGAATTCTTGTCATTAAGGATTGATCATGACACAATGTAGAACACTATCATGGTAGATATCAGGAGGGATGTTGTTACAGATACATTTGGGCACATCACTCCCATCATTCAGATCAGTACTATTAGTTCTCATCAAACCCTAATTCAGTTGCTACATGCCATAGAGAAGTCATCACTTTGAATGCCTCCTTCCCTGAGAGTTTCCTGGCCTAAAACCCTCCAGAAATGCCTCCTTGAGGGACCAACGCAACCTTGGTCAGGGGTAAGTGTGCTTCTGTGCAAGTAGGCCCATGTTAGGGTGCATTTCAGAGAAATTCGGCCCATTTTGACCTGCGTTGGGCGAGACTAAGTGAAATCCACATAGGGTTCTAGGAATATTCTTATCTTCTGGAGCATTTTAGAAGATTCCCACACTTATCATCTCCTATGAGCTCAAAATTGGATAGGGAATAAGTTAAGTAACCTCTTATCCTCTCATCCCTTCCTCCATGGAAACTAAATCTAAGTTTGGAAGGCCATTCAATACCCTCATTTATGATCAAACCTCCTCAATTTTCCTATAAATTGAGCACTCATCTAAGTGATCAGGGGCTGGACTTTGACAATTTGTAAGGAGATACTGTTGGTGTGAGGTTTGAGATTGTAAGCAAGTATTGTTATGTTGCCAGAGTGTTGTGCTTTTGATGTGATGTTGGTTGGCACCCAAGCGGAGGAGTGACATTAGATGAGACTTCATGGTTGTAACTCTTCCTTCTACTTAATAAAGTTGTTTACACATTTTCCCATATTCTTGTCTTTATGTATGATGATTATATGTGTAAATTCTTTCCATTCCATTTGCTTATAGTAGATAGATCTCTTGCTTTGATTGGTTTTTGTCCTCTGTTTATGATTGCAGGTACTTGTCAAGTAGATTAAGTTCGAAAAGGAGCAACGAGAGCCATACAAATGAGACAAATGGAAAGCAAAAGATAACAAGTAAGTCCCTTGTCTTATTTATTTTCTATAGAAAAAGGTTACTCTTTAAATATGTTGTTCTAGGTGTAGCTACCCACCTAGGGAAATTGTATTTATCAGTAGATGCAAAATTCCACATAACAAATTGGAAACTCTGCCAAGGAATGATCATCATTGCGGGTATTTTACCTTCATCCTAGTACACCCTAGTAGACTTTACTTGCTTCATTGATCTTGTTTCAGCCTTTTTGAAGTGTTTTTGGTAAAAATTGTGCCTGAAAGCCCCTAGGATGGCCTCTTTGGCACCAACGCAGGTATGGTCAAGAGATGGAGCACTACAGAGCACCCTTGGCTTGAGGACAGTGCTTTGAAGCACACCGTCTCCCATTTAGGGCTGTGTTGATCCTCCTTAGGTCAAAAATCCCACCTTTAACTTGATTTTCCCCAAATTTCCTTCTGTTTTTACTTGGTGAAAGATCAATGATTGTTGTACTTCTAAAATCAATTTGTGTTTCCTCTCCTAGCCCTACTTTTGCCTTGATTGTTTAGTGTTTCTTAAATGATTTCTTTATCACTATCAATTCTTTGTCAAAGTTAGTTTATATTCGACTAATCTTTGTTCAAAACAAAGTGTTGTAAAAGTCTTCATTTCTTTCGAAAAGGAACTATTGTAAAGTCTTCATTCTTGTAAAAAGATTGATTGATTGTATGTGCATGAGTTTCCTTTTGTTCATCTTAACATTAAGGGAACTGAAAAGAAAAACTTGCATCGTGCATTGAAAAATTTTGTGTGTGCTCATAGGAATAGTTTAGGGAAATTGCATTAGATGTGCTCTTTGTTCTTTGATTAAAATAATCTGATTGCTCTATCCCTATTAGCTAAGGTTTTCATTGTTCAAATTGAATGAAAAGAATGCTTATCATATTAGTTGCATTCTAGGAATTCCAAAGACATCACGTGGAGAAACTTGAAAGGAAAATTCTTAATCAAGGTCAACTTAAAATTAACCTCAATTAACCTAATGGAGCATTGTCATCTAATGCAAAACATTTAGAGGTTCTAGGCTAGAGACATGTTCTGGTGTCATAAAAGATAGCAGTTCCCGCTAACTTGTCTGTGATACATTCAGAGTGTGATACCTCATTCCACATATGTGAGTATATAGTAGCTCATCCACATACCTTCGAGTATATAGGGCGGTGTTACAATATGTAAAGTATAAAGGAATGCTCTCATTGTGCGGTTTCACATTAAACAACGCTAATATGGATTGGGCCTCCACATACTTTCGGTTATATACAGGAGGACAACACTAGGTTGCTATCCATCCTTAGGTAACCGAGTTGGCCGCCTTGTATACTTTGATACACCGAGCACATCATTCAGGGAGATTGTCTGCCTGTACTTTTCATTTTCCTGGGAGGTATTCTGCAGTTCAAAGTTGCTTGGTAATCCTTTTGCCTAGCTTACCCCTTTTTGTTTATTATTTTTTGTAATAAAATCAATCAGCAATCATGGAGGAACATCAACCCTTACCCTATCGTTCACGAAGGACAGCGAGTAAACCGCGTTTACCGCCCAAAGCTACACCAATCTGGTTAAAGTGGTCTTGTTTGACTGAATCCATTACTTCACAAACTATTGGTTCTTCATCCAAATTACCAGAAACACCTATACTGGTAAGTACTGTGACCCCAGATACTCCTACAATTACTGGTACATCTATTATTGAAGTGGAATCTCCATAATTACCTGAGGATACTAGAATTGAATCTAGTGAAATGGTAACCCAAGTTGTTCAACAACAAGTTGATTCTCAACCTAAAGTTGTTCAACAAGAAATTACTTTTGAACTTGAATCTATTCAACCAGAAATTGATCTTGAACCTATCACAGTTCAATCAGAAGTTACTTCTGAATAAGAAGTTGTTCAAGAAGCCCAACCTGAACCTGTTATTTTACCAGAACACTTGGATCTTGAGGTTGAACAATTAGAATTTGTTACTATACCAGAAGAAGATCGACCAATACATGTTCATACATCCATAATTGTTGAGACTTCCTCTTTACCTCAGGAACAAATACCTGAAATCTATTACGGACCTGACACTAAAATCCTTCCACCTAGTTTGATTTCAATAGAAGAGGAACCTGAGGTAGAAACACACAGAACTCCATTCCATTTTGGAACTGGACTTTATCTGTATCCTCATACTCCTCATTTTACTGCTCCTTTTTATCTTGATTACTTTCAAACTCACGGTTATTCATTAGGAAATTTATTTGGACATTTGAGTATGGCAGAGTCAACATCCCAGACTGTACCATCTGTTACAGCTACAACAGAATCTTCTGTTGCAACCTCTTATACGTTTACTACGACACCTGAGTCACACTTGTATGGTGTTCCGTCCCTCCCATTGGGTTACCAATCTTTATCTAGAACCCAGTCAAGTGTTTCTTCTAGCGCTTGGTCTTCACCATTGTCCTCTACTAGAATTTTATCTGGTTCTTCATTAACGGATACTGAACAGCTAGACCCATCAAGTCAATATCAATTTGGTTCATCTGGTTACCATCTTATGTATTTTCTTTACACTGGACTACCCCCATATGGAGAACAATATGCACAATCTCCTTATCCTCCATTTTCTAGGGGGAAACCATATGTCAGTATGTTGTCGTCTTTAGGTCGGCCTGGAATGACTGTCTGTCAGTGGCAGCCAACAATGCCCATTCAACCTAGGCTTGTGTATCCATCACAACCTATGCAATCTATCTCATCCATACCTACAATGCCTGTTGCTACATCTTTATCACAGTAACAAGATCAGATTGTTGTATCTCAACTTGTGCAAGTTGGTCCTTCAACCTCAAACCCCCAAGTTTCAGGTTTACAGATTCAGCCTTCTCAAGCAGTTTTACAACAACCACTTGTTCTTGGAGTCCAACAATCTCAGGCTAGTTTACCTTTTACTCGAATGACTCAGACTTACATTGGTTTAGTGTATTCACAACCTAGTCAATATTACATTGGTGGGAAACTACCGTTGTATCAACAACAACAACAGCTGCTTCAACAGCCTTGGCAGCCCCAATATCAACAACAACAATTCCAGCAATACCGACCTCATCCTAGACTTGGTCAACAAACCTATGCTGGGTTTGGTCAACAACAAGTTTACCTAGGTCCTGGTCAACAAGCCTATGTTGGGTTTGGACAACATCAAATGTATCTTGTTGCTCAACAACAACCTTACACCAGATTTTCTCAACAAACTTACCCTTATCAAGGCTACCAAGAGTAGATGCCTTATGCTAGTATGTAAAGGCCTATTTGCAAGGCAATCCCATCTTACCCTGGATATGCTCAACCTAACCTCAATAGATAGTTGCCTTTCGTTGCAACACTTGAATTACCAGATCTAAATCGGCTCACCAATGATCCAATTCTTTATGCACCTTGGTGGTCAGTGATTCCTCATAAATTACCTTCCGATATTCCAAAATTCAATGGAAACCCTTAAGAAGACCCGTCTAACCATGTCATGACTTTTCATTTATGGTGTTCATCAAGCTCCTTGAATGATGATTCAATTAGACTACGTCTTTCCAGAGAACGCTCACTGGTTCGGCTGTGAAGTGGTACATTGAGTTACCATGAGCTTCTTTTGATAACTTTACAACCTTAGCTACCACATTTTTAACCCACTTCCAATTACCCATATGATATGAAACTGGAATAGAACTATTAATCAACTTTAAGCAGACTACCATTACTCATATCTCTGATCATATTCAAGAGTGGCGTCGTCGTCCTCGAATGGTTAAAACTTATGTTCCTGATCAACTTTTAGTTGAGTGGTTTATAGAATCCTTGTTGCCATCTATCACTGAGGATGTGGCGAAAGATGGAGTTGTCACTGAAGAGAAAGTAATTTCTTGTGCTCAATATTTGGACTTGATTTACACACAGTCTGGCACGCTCTATGACAAGATTCCGAATGCACCCCAACCAGCTTTCACTGTTCCTCCACCACCATCGAGTAAGGACTCTCATGACGGTGATAGTGTGATTGGTTCTTTGAGCACACAAATGGCAGGTAGACCATCTGATCAAACACTTGCCATTTCCAATCAAACTTCAAATGCATTTGATAACATTCTTGCTTCTGAAATCAATGTCGTGTCATCTGACAAAGGCAAGACTGAAAAGCAACCAAGAAGCAAGAAGAAGGGGAAAAACAAGAAGAAACAAAATAATTCCCCTCAAGAGAAATCATCTAAGTCCTCTTCTTCGGCTAGGAAACCTCGTTACCCATGTTTAATCTATAATGATTAACATTTTACGCGATATTTTCCTCACCGATCTAAAGTCTCAAAGATTCTTAAGACTTCTAATACATCTATGGTGTTGACTGATCCTTTTCCTAACCCGAAGACAAATATGGTTGCTATAGACCATGCTTCCCCTTCCAAAGTGCTTATGCTATCTGCCTCTAAGCCTAAAATTGAAGTTTTGGTGTTAACACGAAGTAAATATTATGGAAATCAACTGTTGTCATCGAATAACCAGTCTGATCAACCTAATCCTTCAACTTCGACTTTGTCTGATCCTATTCCACCACCTATTGCACTAGAGTTAACAATAAAACCACCTAAGGGAGTTGTACATAAATTAACTTTTAACCCTCAAGCTCGAGCTGCACATAACTATAACATAGTAGAATATTTGGCTTAGTCACCTTCTTCTATGTCAACGTTCGAGGTGCTTCAAAATTGTCCCTCCCAAAAGCAGGCTTTGTTGTTAGCAATTGGTGGAATTGATCCAACTGATTCCAATATTATGGTTTTCAACCATGCGGGTTATACGCCATACTTACCAACACAATTAGGATTCTTGATTCAATTAAATTCCTTGAATAAACTTATTCACCGAACCATTATTGACGAGGGGGCATCTACTTGTATTATGTCTATCAATTGCTAGAAAACACTTGGCTCACCGCCTTTGTCATGTTCACCAACAACGTTAAAAGCATTTGACGATCGCACATATACACCTTGTGGAATCTTGAGTAATATGCAAATCGAACTAGGGGGAAAATAGTAACTTTTGAAGTTGAGGTTGTTGACAGACCCCTTGACTACAACATTTTGCTAGGAAGACCATGGGTTTATGTTATGGCTGTTGTCGTTTCGACATACTTTCATACATTGTATTCTCTCATAAGAGCTGAATCACAGTTATCAATCAACTTGCTTTCTTTGTCTCTAGTTCATAGGATACTAGAAGCATTTCGTTAGTTCACGGACCCTTACTACCTCTTCAAAACATTGGTGTAGGTATCTATCAAGGATTCTTCCCTAATGGGTACTTTTTCACTACCACCACCATCAAACTTGGCAGAAGTGGTAAAAGTTGAGACTTGCAACATGATATCTTCCACTTCATCTAACTTAAGGAAGATTACCAATAGTTCTGAAGTTGATAGTAATAATGAAATGATGCCTCTAAGCCCCATTGAGCTTGCATAACAATCAATTTTTCTAGCTTGTGCAGTGAACCCAAATCCATCTTCACCATTTGTATGGGTAGATCATTCATTAGAATATGGTACTTCTTCTTATCCTTTTTCACGTATATTTTCTACTGATGAAGGAATCATCGAATCACTGATGATGGAAGAAGGACCATGGGAAGATTATCATCATCATTCCCATCTTCTAGATCACATATAAGATTTTTCAAATGAACTTAATCACCCTTCAGTTGTCAATCTCCTTTCAAATTCTGTTTTCATAGGTACATTAGATTCCGAGCAAAACTTATCAAATATCAAAGAATCTATTTCTATCAATATTTAAACCAAACCTAAAGTTGTAGAAAACATTCATGTTGGCAAATATTGTTCTCCAACAGAACTTGATATTTATCGTGCTCTCTTTCGTGAATTTCGAGATATATTTGCATGGTCATATGAGGAGATGTTAGGTATTGACTCTAGTATAGTTGAACATGAAATCAAAATGTATCCTGATGTCAAACTAGTGCAACAACACCTCCATCCTGTTCATCAAAAGAAGGTTGTTGCCATTAAAACAAAATTTAAAATTTTATGCATGCTGGTTTCATATACCCTGTTTTCCAATATACCCTGGTTTCCAATATTGTTCCTGTCATTAAGAAACAAGAGACAATACGAGTGTGCATGGATTATAGGGATGTTAATCAAGCTTATCCAAAAGACAATTATCCCACTCCTTTTGTCAACCAGATTATTGATGAATGTGACAAATGTGAAATATTTTCATTTATGGATGGTTTTTACGGCTATAATCAAATCAATATCCGCCTAGAAGACCCATCTAAAACAACTATTATTTGTCCATGGGGCACACTCACTTATAGGAAACTCCCTTTTGGTTTGAAGAATGCAGGGGAAACTTTTCAAAGGGCAATGAACTATGCCTCCCATGACATCAAACATATTGTTCAACCATATCTTGATGATTTACCTACTCATTCACAAAACCGGACTGATCATCCGCAACATTTGAGAGCTATATTTTTACAGTGCCGACACTACAAAATATGATTTAATCCACACAAATGTGTGTTTTGTGTCGACTCTGGTCATTTTCTTGGTTTCATAGTGTCTAAGGAAGGAATTTGACTCGACCCACTTGAGGTTCAGGCAATTCTTAACTTGCCTCCACCTTCCAATCTACTACAGTTACAGAGACTCCAAGGGAAGGCTAACTTTGTGAGGAGGTTCATTCCCAATTATGCTGAAATGGCTAAAGCATTTACTCGTCTATTGAAAAAGGGGATACCCTTCCATTGGGATCAGGTTGCGCAAGCTTCCTTTGATGCTCTTAAAGATACCTTGATTAGAGCCTCATTAATGTATTCCCTGAATTATCAAAACGACTACTTCCTGTATCTCGCCATTGCAGATACAACCATTGGAATGGTTTTAGTCCAAGAAGAAGATGGGATTCAACATCTGATATATAATTTGAGCCACAATATCAATGATACAGAAGCTAAGTACTCTTACGTCGAAAAGTTAGCTCTGGCTATTGTTCAAGCGGTACAAAGATTTCACCACTATATCCTACTCCGAAAGACCACCGTCATTTCGGATTGTAGCCCTATGACATACATATTGTCACGTCAATTGTTGGGGCGAAAATACTCAAAATGGATTGTCAGTTTGCAAGAATTTGATTTGGAATTCATCAAATCCAAATCAAAGAAATCTATATTTTTCGTCGAGCTTCATTGCGACCTTCCCTCAAATACCATTGATTCAACATCAGAACCATCAATTCTAGATGAGTCTCTGTTCTTGATTTTATCATCTAACCCGTGGTATGGAGATATACTGATTTATCTCCAGACCCAAACTTTCTGGTCCGATAACTTTCGCTGGCAACAACGACGTATCCAATACCAAGCCAAATATTATTTGATCATTAGCAACACTCTTTACTATTGTGGTATCGATACGATTTTACGGAGGTTCCTCACTCATGAGGAAGCTGAGAAAGTTTTGAATGATTTCCATTTAGATGCTTGTGGTGGAAACTTATCTGGTTATGCTACCTCACAGAGAATTCTCTGTGTTGGTTACTTCTAGACTACCATATTCAAAGATTGCATTATTGCAGTCAGAAATTGTCATGCATGTCAGATCTATGACCGTAAAGCTAGATTACCACTTGAACTATTGCATCTTGTTGTCGTTGTTGGACCATTTTCCAAATGGGGCATTGACATCAAGACATGTAACCCTCACTCGATCGGGGGGCATGGGTACATTATAGTTGTCGTTGACTATTTTACAAAATGGGCCGAGGTGATGCTTACATTAAACAATAGTGGCAGGACGGTTGCACTTTTATTTTTCAACCATGTGGTTGCCCGATTGGGTGTACCATAGGCTATAGTTACAGATTATGGGTTGCATTTTTGCAATCACATGATGACTGAGTTAACTACCAAGTAAGGTCTTTCACATGATAGTTCTACTCCTTATTAACCGCAAGCTAATGGACAAGTTGAGGCCATCCAGAAAGTCCTGAAGCGAATGCTTCAAAGAATGATAGGGGTTCACAAACGAAACCGGCATTTAATCCTATACTCTACTTTGTGGGCATATCGAACCTCGGTAAGGAATGCAACTGGATTCACACCCTTTCAATTGGTGTATGGTCTGGAGGCAATCTTGCCGATACAATGTGAAATTTCATCTCTTAAACTCGCAATTGACCTGTTACCTGACACTTGTGATGAAGAAGCGTGTTTCTTAGAACTCATCCATCTGGATGAAACCTGTTGTGAAGCTGCATTGGCTAACGAACCACATAAGAAATGAATCAAGGCGCAATACGACAGAAATTTCAAGCCTCACATTTTCTCAGAAGGAGACCTCATCTTGCTTTATGACCAGGAATATGATAAACCAGAAGGAATATAATTTGAACCACTATGGATGGGCCCTTACATTTTCAAGCATGTTTTGGCAAAAGGTGCCTATGAGTTGGTGGATTATGATGGAATTCCATTGTCACAGCCCCGAAACAAGATGTACCTCAAACGTTACTATGCTTAATTGAGTGTAGTAAAATCACTGTATATATGCTTTAATTACATGTGTGTGTGTTAGTGTGTCTTTTAGATTTTTTATGCAGTTAAGTAATCCACTTTGCATTTGTTGCAGATGCCAGAATCTTTGGAACCATTTGTTGGTTACATCGATGTGCTAGTCGTAGTACACAAAACCTATCTTCTGCAGCATGGGCCATTTTTGCTCCAAGTGGCGAGTTAGTGAGTTTTCAAAGGATTTGTATTGGTCATTCTACGAATAATATTGTTGAGTATAGCGTGTTGATCAAACTTCTCTCTGATGCCATTTCACTTGGCATTCGTCGAATCATCGTTAGGCTAGACTCACAACTCATTGTACTGCAACTAACAAACATTTATACTGTCCGAAATCCAAAAATTCTTTGTATGTTCCTTAGAGTTCATATTTTGGAAAGACATTTTGAGTACATTCAATATCAACATATTTCCATAAACTTTAACACATTAACTGATTCATTATCAAACTATGTGTTAAACAAACATTTGCGACACATGTAAAAGTAAATTTTCAATTCACATCATTAGTTGAATAGGATTGCACATAACCATATATAAAAACTCTGAAAGTAAAATATAGATAGATGTTTTAAATTTGTTTACAATATTTGTGTCCAAGACATGTTTGGTCATCTGACCTAAAAACTCAAAATGCATAAAAAATCATCCTAAGTAGAACTAGTGATGCTCATGATAACAGGTCACAGTCTGAGCTATCATGCGCAATAGCCGTATCCAACGGCCAAAAACACCAATAGTATGATGTTGCAGCCTCATAGGTAACTCCTTGATCTGGATATCCGGAATACCGAGGGTTAACCCCTCTACATGATCCTGCAACTCTGCAAGTGTCTCGGTCAAATCCAAATCCTGGAGAACTACCCTCCCGACATTTCTCCATGCCGGTCCACCTACCTCTTGTTGACATCTCATAGGTCAAATAGTACTAACATCTGTATGCATGAGAAAGATTTTATTTTAGTCTTGGGAACATAAAAAATGCAAAAACATGTAGAAACATAAAAATCAAAAACATTTGGTCAAAGACAATTTACCTATAGCACCCCATTGAGCGCCCACTGGTAAACTCAACTCTGGATCTCCACGAAAATCCATCCCTGCATATGGATGCTCCTTATTCACAATGTGTTTTCGATCGAGCCAATTGAAGAATGCAGTAGAAAATGTAATCAATGACTGACCTGCATGTCTAGCCATCAATTCGACCCACCTCTACATCCGTGGATCTCTAGGACCAGCTACACCCAGTGTTACATGTTGAGGTTACATCAATGGAATTCTCTCTAAGGTAAAAGCGATTAAGAGTGATCCATAGCTAAAATTCTTCATCTTATAGCTCTTTACTTTTGTCAGTTTCTCTTTCAATGAAGAAAATAAGGCCTCACACTAGTTGAATAGAGTTGTGTCAAGACACTCAAGTGCATACTGCATGTATGATCTGTTTGCCAGATGAAGTGTCACACTGCCTGCCAACTTTGTGATAGTGAAAAGGATTGTTCTCAAAGGCAAATCACGAATATCTTTGATGATTATCTTTCCGTCTTTTCTAAGCTGTGTACCTGACCCACAGAATTGTTGAACATAGTCCCTCACTAATTCACCCCCACGGGGAGAACCTGAAGGAGAAATGGGGGCACCATGTCTCGAAAAACCTGTAAGAAAGTAAACATCATCGATCATAATAGGGACCATTTTGTCACTTATGTGAAAATCCTGGTCTATTGGATCTGATCCATGAACTAGGAACTGCAATAGTTCTGATTGTTGCCTCATTCCAGACAACCTGAAGTATTTGAGCAACCCATAGTTTCTTAGGGCCTCAACAATACCCGGATCATTTAGGGCAAACATGTCTTGTTCTTCATTCTCTCTTTCTCACCAAGTGATAGAAATTTTGATCCTTTGAAAGCCTGAAATCAAACCATAAGCTTAGTTAGGATCCATTTCATGCAAAAAACTGGAGAAATTTTGGGCCAAACAGGTGAAACAAATTTGTGAAACTCGTCCAGCGCAGCCCAGGCAAGGAGACAGTGCATTGTAGAACATGTAACCTTCTATTTGGGTGCTCTGCAGTGCAGTTTTCGACATGGAAGGTTTTGTTGATCCCAGGGAAAAATATTCTAACCACGGGGCCCTCAAAACCCTAAAAACTTGCATGAAACTGTAAAATAATGAGATGAAAAGAAAGAGGAGGGGTAGATATTTTACTTGGTCCAGAAAACATGAGAAATGATCCATAAAATCTCTTGCAATCAGTTGCTGAAGATCGAGGTAAAAATTGGTCCAGAGAACAAACTGAATGGTAAGTATCAAATGGTGAAAATGACATGGTAAATTCTTGTTTTATGTTTATTTCATTATCATTTAATGAGTAAACTTTAGTATTTACCTATTTTTACCAATGAAATAGTTATGTTTGATCCATTTGGTGTTGCCTTGAATATATTTACAACTAACTTACAAAATTTGACGTGCACGATCATGAATTGTACTTTGACCACAAAGCATACTTTTATCTCTTTTTCGAGCTTTATTAAACATCGAAAAAGGAACCTCCTTGGAGTCCTATTTAAGATCTTTTCAGACTCTTGAAATATGAAAAGATTGTCGAGCGCTTGTCCTTTTCAGCTTGTTAACGAATTGGGAATGACATCTACTCAGTATAAGTTTAACCCTTTTCTAGATCGAGATAGATTATTTACAAAAAAGAAATGCATTGATAGAACATGGTCAATAGGTTCTCTCTTGTATTATTTTACAATTTTTCAGACTTGAGAGACAAACTTATGAAAAAAGAACATGTGGAGTTTTCTTTTTGTCCCTTTTCAAACTCTCTAAACATGAAAGGGACCGAGTTACCATTGTCGTTAAACTTGTCCATCATGAAAAGACTGAGTTTCACCTTCGCTAGACTCATTAAAACATCACATAGCGATGGATTCATCCAAAGGGTGGGATTATAGAACAAGCATATGTTATCCTCCTCAAGCTTGATAAAAATAAAGAGGTACTCGTCAATAATGACTAGGGAAAATGGGAAAAGGGGTAAACCACCTTATGGTAGCAGGTCGCTCTTGTACATGACACTTTCACTTCATCACTATGACTACATGGGTTGGGTTATCTGCATGATGGTCATCATACCTTGGTCTATCATACCATCCATTACTTTGGTTTTGGGTCAATGTTGCCAATTCATTCAGTGTCCTCGACATGATAAAGAGAAATCACTCAGTTAAAATTCATCCTTTTCAATACTGATAAACCTTCATTTTCATGACCACCATTCCTGAACCTTGTGTCGTCGGTCACATTCTGTCTCCAAAAATAATTACCCTTGTTTCGTGTCGTTGATGTGGGATACATAAAGGCCCTCCTCTGACGAGTCGCTTCTTGTCGACATCAACACATTATCCAAGAAGTTGACTTAGAAAAACCCTTCTAGTACCTTGAGGCTTGCATACATCAATGGCAAGTTTCTCACTTCCTATGATAGATTGACATCACTGGCCTTCGACCGAAAGACTTTGTATGGTGTTCGAAATCAAAACATCCATTCACACCATGTATAATGTACTGCAGTACCTTGAGGATCATTATCATTATTGGTGATTTCTCTCGCGTCTGTTAACGGCTTACATCATTGGCTGGTAATCAAACAATGCCTTCCCATGTTCAACTTCAGATTACATATTCACATGGTTAGACTTGTACTTGAGTGAACGATTGAATGAGATAGAAGACCCTAGATCTAGTTTCATCCATCCGAGCTGCGATTTCAGGAAAGTACCAAATCATCCATATGATGGCTTTACACTGATGGTCATCCCATCATGGGTTTATATCTGTAGACGACTATCTATGTACTTGTAATGAAATTTTATATGTTGAGCATGGGTATGCCTTCCCTCAACAATTCATGAAAAATCCAAAATATCATGATATTATGTATTGTAATTGATGCAGTTCACCATTCGTTTCGGAACCTCCTCATCACATCGTAAAGCATATCACTCAAAATGATAATTTTCGACTTCATGCTTTAGGGGGTAGTTGTTACAGATCCATTTGGGCACATTACTCCCATCATTTAGATCAGTACTATTAGGGTTCATCAAACCCTAATTCAATTGCTACATTCCCTAGAGAAGTCATCACTTTGAATGCCTCCTTCCCTTAGAGTTTCCTGGCCTGAAACCCTCCAGAAATTCCTCCTTGAGGGACTAGCGCAACCTTGTTCAGGGGTAAGTGCGCTTCAGTGTAAGTAGGCCCATGTCAGGGTGCATTTAAGAGCGCGTAGGCCCACTTTGACCCATGCTGGGTGCGATTAAGCGGAAACCACATAGGGTTCTGGGAATATTCTTATCTTCTAGAGCATTTTAGAAGATTCCCACACTTATCATCTCCTATGAGCTCAAAATTGGATAGGGAATGAGTTAAGTAACCTCCTATCATCTCATCCCTTCCTCCATGGAAAATAACTCTAAGTTTGAAAGGCCATTCAATACCCTCATTTATGATCAAAACTCCTCCATTTTCCTATAAATTGAGCACTCATCTAAGTGATCAGGGGCTGGACTTTGAGAATTTGTAAGGAGATACTATTGGTGTGAGGTTTGAGATTGCAATAAAGTATGGTTATGTTGCTGGAGTGTTGTGCTTTTGATGTGATGTTGGTTGGAACCCAAGATGGAGGAGTGACATTGGATCGAACTTCATGGTTGTAACTCTTACTTCTACTTAATAAAGTTGTTTACACCTTTTCCCATATTCTTTTCTTTATGTATGATGATTATATGTGTGAATTCTTTCTATTTCATTTTCTTATAGTAGATAGATCTCTTGCTTTGATTGGTTTTTGTCCTCTGTTTATGATTGTAGGTACTTGTCGAGCAGATTAAGTTCGAGAAGGAGCGATGAGAGCCATACAAAGGAGACAAAGGGAAAGAGAAATATAACAAGTAGGTCCCTTGTCTTATTTATCTTCTATAGAAAAAGGTGAAACTATTTAAATATGTTGTTCTAGGTGTAGCTACCCACCTAGGGAAATTGTATTTATCCGTAGATGCAAAATTCCACATAACAGATGTGGACACCGATGAGAGTACCCAAATGTGGCCTTCAAAGTACATAATACATTATTTGATGAAACTATGGGGGGGGGGGGGGGGGGGAAATATTCTTGAATGAGGTGGTTCCAAGCCCTAAGGTATTCAAATCATCCTGATGGTATGACTCTATTACATATGAATAAATGAGCTAATATCAAGCATGAAAGGAGATAATCTGATTACCAGGCATATGGGGATACTATTTATCATTTAACGATAGACCACCAATGACACAAATGGTTCCCAAGGTATCTAACATAATATAGAAAGTGTGAATGAATGTGTTGATGCTGAGCACTTTTATAATCTGTCAATATGGGCCAATGAGGAAAACCCACTATGAACCATGAGGAAGCTTGCAACTAAGGATTGCATGATCCAAGGTATTAGACTCTTTCTAGATCTACATCCCAGATAAGGTGTTGGCATTGATGGGAATAGCTCCATCGAAGGAGGGCCTTGATGTTTTCCCCCATCATTCGACACAAAACTAACACCAAGATGAGGTCGATAATGGGAGTAGATGAAGAACTAATGCACACCAGATAAAGGGATGGCCAACCAAAAAGGTAGAATTCTACTACATATGGAGGAATCTAACTAATAATTCCCTTGAAAATATAAAAACATGACACAAATGTAAACTTTGAATCTTGGACTAAATAATACCACTCATACACATTGGTGATGCAAGAGTCGTCACCATAATCCAAAGAATGGAAGGCTAACAAACTGAGTGACAATGAATTGATAACAGGGTGACTCAACTTGTGTTTATGGTGTGGCTTTAAATCTAAGCAAAGACCAACTATAAGAGGATGACTCAAACAAGTACCATGTTCAAGGGTGATTAATGACTATCGTGATAAAACAAATATAATGAGACTTCCCACCTTCCTCCTTTTGCAGAGATGATCCACTTCATAGGTCGACGAGCACAAAAGAGAAGGTAAGTGAGATTGATAGTTAACAAGCCTGAAAATAGTTAAAAGTATACTTGGGTTTATGTCCTTTTCATGAGAGTTTTTAATGAGTCTTAAAAAGATTTAAAAGTTTACTCATGTCATTCACATGGTTTAATGATTGTGAGCATAGATAAGAGATTGCTTGATGAATTTAATCTTCAACAAAAAGTAGGAAAGGATGGAAATAAATAAAAAAAATTCAAGTATTTTAATGAGCATGAAAAGGTTAATAAAAGAAGCTCGGGATTTTCATTATTTAATTAGCATGAATAAAAGACCAAAAAGAAGCTTGTTCTAGAGATATGAGTGGTATAATGGTATGCATATAGTTCTAAGGTCAATGAAAGCAACCTAAGAAAATTAAGGGGCAATTGAAAAGTATACGGAAATGGAAATCCACTCGTCACGGTGGTCTTTCTGAAAGGATGAAATGGATTACAAGATGGAGGCAAGACTAATGTGAAGGAAAGAGATCAAGCATGGCTACAAAGTTGGAATTCATGATGGAGGAAAGCAATGTTATTTTAACATCTAGTAGTACATTAAAGACCATAGGCATAGGTGACTAAAAGGAAACAATGAAAAGATGGAACCCCCTATAAGGGCTATATGAGGCCAGAAATAGTAGACAAAGACTAGAAATGAAGCTCGAGTTCAATGTCATGGAAGGCTATAAAGAGGGTTCATATTGCTACAAATCGACACAACATGGGCACCAAGAAGGAAATCAAGTGATATTCTAGGGTGCCCATGAAGGGTAGGATCTACTGCAAAAGTTAGGATGTGCAAAAAGGCATAGTTAATGTCACAACCTAATGCTGTGGGACCTAAGGCACAATGAAATAGTATGGGGAAGATCAAATATGCAATGGAAAGATTGATTTGGATCCTAAACCTATATTCTAGTTTTGAAAGTATACCTCAAGTCACTGGTGTATGTGTTACAAATAACATAACCCTGTCTGATAAATAATCAAAAGTTCCTTGTAGAACCATTACTAATATGAAATTATGTGAAACTTTAATGAAAAGACCCCAAAGAAAGAAATATCTAATAAAAAGAGACATGGCCAATGTGAAATTAGACATTTTGAGACCATTTATCTATACAAAAGGAGAAAATTTTGACCATTGTGTTCATTTGTTACCTAAAAGGAGACAAATTTTGGAGAAATCTTCTTCCTATAAGATTTTGTTTTTAGATCTCAGGAGTGTCTGGCCATGAATCAAATTTCCGTCACCACGAGGTTAGAGCTCTTGACCTTATCTTTCATTTGGTATATTTTTTTCTTGGTATTTCCTTGAAAATTGGGTTACGAGGAGCCCCCTTTCCAAGTCAAATATGCTCCAATTGTCTATACTATGCAAAAGAAAGAGTTGAAGGGTTGTCTAATGCTATCCTATGAAGGAAAGAAATCATTGCAACTTTTCCTTAAGTCAAAGATAAAGAATTGGAGCCCTCATTTTACAAATATATAGTTATTTTAAGCAAGTTTTGGCTCTTTATTTTGGATCTATTGATGGTTAGTGATGTTTTATTTGTGGGTTTTTCAAGGGTTCATAACGATTGAGTAGAGGGAAAGAGAACATGAGGCTGATGATGTGGCTTCCATGGTAGACCTAAGGACACTTGTTTCCTTATGCATTTGTGGTCTCCTCATGTTTTTTGGTACTCATAGTATGAAAAGTCAACTTGGATTCTTGGAGAGGATCATCCAATGGTGGGATACCATGGAGCAGTGCTTTGAAGTGTAGGGTATCATGTTGAACATAGAGGGGGGAGATATATAATTTCTTATGGGCCTTTCAAGCCAAGGGGCCCTAGTGATGGTTTCTAAAGGAATATTAGTAGGGGAGAGTTTTGTGAAGGATTTCATTCCTGAGTATTGCGTTCACATTTCTGAGAAAACAAGTGGAAATATCTCAATTAGGGACACAATGGACCTTCCACTTTGCACCATATTATTCACTATGACTCGGGTAGTAGGTTATTTTAGTCCGCACTTGGATTAAAAAATACAAGTGGACATTGCAATATGATGAATGACCCTTATAGTGTTCAATTGGTGTGAGGGTTTTCTAGCGAACCTAAATAATTAGTTGACTAGATGTAAGATGGGGAAATAGAGTTTGTGTGGGTATAATAACATCATAGTTTCATTCTTATTTAAGAAAGTGCCAAAGTTATGACTACATATTTAAACACTATGGCCAGGGAGGACTGAGCCTCATATGAATCAGTGGATCGAGATGATGGCTAGGTTGGGAGGAGGTGCACAAATGCGAGCATATAATCTAATATTATTTCGACTAGTTTGATGAGTAGCTGATAGTGATCAATGATTATGCATATGCAGGGAATGATTTTTTCATGATCTTGACTTAGTTTCCCCCCTATAAAGCACTGGGGAGACCTGGTTGAGTAGATGTGTTTTTATGTTTTTATTTTTATATTTTGGGAATTAAAAAAAGAAATTGGCGGTACAATGCACTAATCATTAACATGTTTCTTGATACTAATGTCGTGCCAAAGATACCTAAGGGATGATATTCACATATAAGTTGGGGGGCACTGAGAGAGGTTGATCCAATGGTGACATGAAAGGATTGAAACCAAAACGAGGACAATTGTAGTGATTTGAGGTAGGTGTAGTGGAACTTGGAGGGCCTCACAATGGGTGTACCCTACACACGACTTGAGGATCTTCCATGAAACATGCGACACCACACAATGGATGTGTCCAACAAGATGGGTCACCTTCTTTATTGTGTGGCCAGGATGGTTGTCTGTTACTGAGCTCACCGATACTTGGATCAAGAGTAGTCATAGGATACCTCTACGTAAGATAGGTACTCCCTTCGAGGAAAATTTGGACACTAGTGTTTGGTTATGGGCTTATGAGCTTGGTTTTATATTTTTGGTAATGATGCATGCAGGATATTATATATATATATACACATATGTGTTTCAGTTGGTTACTTATGGATGTTTACACTGATGATGAAAATGGCCACATGTTTTTTATGTACATGCATGTCTAGTTTACTTGATTTTATAAGCATGGAAGATGTCATTCTGACACATAAATAGCAAAGAAATCAAGCAATCTATTAGAACTTCTAGGAACATGTTGATATATAATGTATTCAAATGAACGCTTAAGAATATGTACCTTGAGATATTGGTCACAAGATTCCTAACATGGTAGGCACGATTCAACTACGATACCATGAGCTAAGGTTCCATATTGACCACCAACTGACATACATATCGAGCAATGACCTTAGTTAAGAGTTTGATGAAAACATTGTATTCAACAAAAAATTTAATTAGAGGGCCTATAAATATGCCCCTTAAACTCACAACTTCATCAGTAGGAAAATTGATTAACCAAGTGTTGGAAGCAATGTTTCAAATACTATGTTTGTTTCCATCGACATATCCTACATAGATCGAGGAGGTATAAACATATACAAACCAAGTACCAAACATGATAAGAAACAAATTGAAATAGATAACACATGAAAAAAACCAACAAACACTGACTACATATGTATAGATAACCACAGCCAATGGCCTGGGCATGGTATTTATTTAAATAAATCCCATTGTAGGGCTCAGGGAGGATGTTCCCTTTGTAGTGAACTAACATGTATACCCTCTTCTTTAACATATGTTTAACGATGTAGAATTTGTGCCAAGGGGGTTATAAATTTCCCTCTCCTAGTTTGTCATGCTCATGATCATAAACCAAGGCCAAGTCACCTTCAAACAACACATAAGGTCAAATAGATTTTTCATATTGAAGTTGTATTTGTTCATCATGAGCCTTTGGAAATAATAACATCATAATGTTGTTCATTGAGTAGGGCCAAATAAAGGAGGTTTTCTTCCTTAGCTAAAGTGTTAGGGAGAAGATAAACCTCTAGTTTTAACAATGGCATTCCACATTCAATTGGAAACACCACTTCAACACTATAAATAAGTTGGAAAGGATTAAATCTCGTGGACGTCTTGGACAAGGTTCAATAAGCCTAACATGTTGAAAAGAGGTTGGATCATAGTTTTCAAGACATGAATGATGGCCTCAACTTGATTGTTAACCTGACGGTAATAAGGAATGGATTTATCATGGTGGAACCCCAACTTGGCTGCCAATCTCATCATCATTTTGTTGTGAAAGTGAGAGCCATGGTTCGTCACAATATGTTTTAGAACACAAAACCTACCAATTATGTGGTTAAATACAAAAAGAGATACAATGGTGTCACCATTTAAGAAGATAGGCATGGCTTTAGGCACTTAGTGTTGGGTCCCTATAATACTAGTGATTACCCCATTACTATTGTAGTTGTACCCCTTATTAATATTGTTGTGCCCCTATTGTCCCCATATGGTTATTACTGTGCCCCATAGAATCCCTATATTGTTATTTTTGTGGCTTTATATTATTATTGTTAGGTAGGCTGGGTTATATTGTGACTCCTTAGACTCCTATATATAGAAA
>APFE030610554.1:120516-161491 GCA_000404065.3 Pinus taeda
TGTTCATTTATGTAATGTAAAGGAGGTTGCCCCCTCGAAGAGGCTAAATTCTAAGGCGTTGATCTATCTTTTCTTGAGATGGTTTCATAACACTTAGTGAAGTAATCAATTACCACAATGATGTAGTTATGGCCATTCGATGAGGTAGGCTTACATTGCATGAAATAGATACCCCATTTGGAAAAGGAGCCAACAACAACCAAAGGATGAAGGAGAGAAGAATGAGTGCACATTTTACAAGTGAAAATTTGACAAGGATGACACCTCTCGACTGTAGTCATACAATATTTGAATATCGACGAACAGAAGTACCCAGAACATAGCCTGATTTATGAGTAGTGGCTAAATTAAAGAGATGATCGCCACATGCTCCCACATGGAAATCATTCTAGACATGTTTAGCCTCATCGTGAGTTAAACATCGACATAACACCAAATCAACCCCATAGTGATAAAGGGTATCATCAAGGATGAGTTATTGTTTGGCATTGTGACATATGCATCGATGGTCATCATGGTACAACTCAAGCCGAAAATGTAGAGTCTGAAGATAAATCAGTATATCCCCATACCATATATGAGACAAGCTAATAAAGAACAAATATTAATTAGGAAATTAATTAGTAACAACTATTCCATCATTAACTGGAGGAACATCAGATAACATTTTTGGAAAGACCAACAATTTCTTGGATTTCGGGGTCGCAAACTCTAAATCAAATTCATGCAAGATAAATATCCATTTAGAATACTTTCCATCAATGATATATCTACTAATAAAATGTTTCATGGGGTTGGATTCAACAACTACGATGGTATTACACAAGAGAATGTAGTTTCTAAGTTGTTAGATGACAAAGACAACAACTAGATCCAACTTTCAATGTACAAATAAAAAATTTATACCCCCACTAATCCTTTTCTGAGGTAGTATATGATGTGCTCATGGTGGTCCTCGTTCTCTTGGATAAGAAAAATTTTGAGGGTCGAATTAGATGTTGTGGGATATTAAATGAAATTTTGACTATAGTAAGGAGGGCTCAATAGTAAGGCTAACATCAAGGCCTTTTTCAAGGCATTGAAAGAGCGTTGTGCTTAGTTATCCCATATAAATGGTGTATCTTTTTTTATAAGAAACATGAAACCCTTTGTGATCTCAACATAGTTAGTAATGAATCGACATAAGAATTCCAATTTACCCTACAAACTTTTAAGTTGACTAATAGTGCATGGAGGAGGCATAATGATGATCGCATCGAATTTGAGAGGATTAACCATGATTCTTTACTTGGACACAATGAAGCATAATAATCACTTTAAAACAACATGAAATATGCATTTGTGGGGATTCAAACAAATATTATAGTAGTGAAAATGCATAAAAATGGTTTGTAGGTGCATCGGGTGATCCACTCGATGGTGAGAATAGACAACAAGGTTATCCAAATATGCTTCCACAATTCACTTGATGTCATGAAAGGCATAAAACATGGCACATTGGAAGATGGCCCCGACATTTTTAATACCAAATGACATTTACCTATATGCCAATGTACCCCAAGGACAAGACAAAGTTGTTTTATGTTGATCTTTTGGTTTGATCTGGATTTGATTATAGCCAAAGAAACCATTCATGAAGGAGAAGATATATTTTTTGGCACATTCTTCAATGATCTTATCAATGAATAGGGTTGGGTAGTTATCCTTTGGATATTCCTTATTTAAATACATATAATAGACATAGACACAAATTGTACCCTATGTTTTAGTGAAAGGAATGATGTTGGAAAAACCCATTCTATCGAGGGAACCAAATAGATAAACTCAAGTTTGAGAAACTTTTTGACTTCCACCTTGGTGGTAGTAGCTTTGTGAAAATTAACTACTAAAGCCATTGCTTTAATGGCTTAAACCCTTTGTAGGTGATGATTTCATGCTCTAAAATCTAGGGATTGATGTTAGGAATTTATTCATATGACCAAGAGAAGATTCCATTGAATTCTTTCAAAAGAGTGGTGTAGTTAGTGATTCATTCAGAGTGAAATCGGCTCCAATTATGATGATTTCCATGACCCCAAGTTTCACAAAAATATTGATGGGAATGATAAGATATATATTTGTTAAGTTCCCCTCAGAGAACACATTGTGTGTCATGATAGGATCTTGTGCCTAATTTACATTTCACGATGAAACAAGGTGTTACAAGTCATCATTCAAATGTTTTGAATAAGGAAATAATGATGATCAATGGTGTGATTCTTCCCAAGGTGAATAAAATATCGTCATGGATTCATTAGATGGAATCATAGTATCAATGAATTCATGGGAACTTGAATGATTGACAACCCATGCAAGAAAGTAGTACGCATCAAGCTCCACATGATGTGGCAGGTGTGACTTAGGGTTATTATTCACCATTTAGATATCTTGGTAAAAAAGTCTTAAGGAATCAAAGACATATGATTTCCATACATGTCAATGTTCAATGGAGAAGGTGTTATCTAAGTATGATTGGACCCATATGGCTCGTAGGTGACATATGTGATCATGTTAATAGTGTTGGAAAACTACGACATGTCAAGAGGATTTAGGGAAAGGGTTTTGATAAACAAAGAGTCCTTGAACATCCCTACTCAAATTCTTTCAACAAAGGAAGGGAATCTCCTACAAATAGAACTAAATTGCTATCATGGAAATGCAAATTGGGATTAAAAAAGGTCAATTGGTCGATATTGATTATTTCACCTTGATGGGGGGACATCATGAAATGGAAGAGGGATGAGACAATAAAAGTCATGGAATAAAGCCAACTTCACCCAAGCAAGAGATTGTAATATAATGGGGCATCAATGAATTTGACTTTGATTGATATCATTTCACCCAAGAGCTTGATAAAAAAATTAGGAAAAACCCCTTGAATTTGCAAGGTATTCCTAGTAAAGGCCTTTAATATAGATGTAGGTGGTGACATGCTTAGAGATTCAAGATATTTCCAACACTTTGATGATGTAATATAAGTAGAGTCCTCTTTGTCCAAGATAGTCCAATGAACATGTACTCCAAATCCATTATATGGAAGGCCAAATTATGTGAAAAACATGGTTTCCATGATGTGGGATTGAAGATGATGATATTCAAATACGAGAAATCTACTCCACTAATGGTAGTTTGGAGTGCTTTTTGTTTCCCAGAACAACTTTGAAAAACTTCGAGTGCATGCATAGAAATGGGTACTCTATCCATATCCTCGACAATGTTGTAGTTGTGAGTGGCCCTCCCATTGGGGTTATGCATAGTATTAAAAAGTGCACCTTTAGGAGGTCATGGTAGAATGCTAAAAGATGGATTTTGAAAGTGAAGGGGACAATTAGGTTGAGTTGGGATCATGGTTTCAAAATGGAATCACTCTAAGGATTCTCATAATTTTGTGTCTTTGTAGTGATGTGGATCAATTGTTCAACCATAAATATATCTTACATGGATTGTGAGGCAATATTTGAAACATTATACTCACCCCCCTTGTTGAGGAGATGGTGGGATCGTGACCATATGTTGTTTTTGGGCTAGAAATGGATTCGTTAGAACAATGAGTTGATGATCAGTATTTTGCCACAAGAAGTAATGATGGATCTCATCCATCTAGGGAAACTCATGAGTAATATGATATTCACCACAAATCCTCTAAGGAAAATATTTCTTGTTCTATTTCTCTTTCATGCCACTACCAGTGGTTTCTTGGGTTTGAGGTGATCCTTGTTTAGTTCTAGAAAGTTTATTAAAATTATTCTTCTTCTTTTACCCTTAGATTTCAAAGGATTATTTTAAGGCATGGACTACACATAATTCACTGTACAAGTTTGAACAAGAGCACTACGAGATTGAATGGTAGGTTTATTAGCCAAGGTACTAGAAGAGATGTTCATTTGATCCATTTGATTGACTAACTAGCATGCTTTTTTTGAGGATATGGATCCCACCACACCATTGGCATGGGATCCTAGCTTTGGTTTCGAAACATCATTCAATGAGTGAGGGAACCAAGAATTATTTCTTATAGAGTTCCCACTTAAGAATATATCAAGTCCAATTGGTGGGAACACATGATAGTTTTTTCTTTGGTCTCCTACCTTTGCTATGTCTTGAGTGATCCTAGGAAAGAGTGACTTGGTAAACCATTCACAAACTAACTCATAAGGGAAGTTGGTTCCAAAAAAATTCACCTCCACTTGCATTCATGAATGTGATAAAAAATGTGGCTCGAGGTATCCTAATATAAATTAGTGAGTATGTTCATTCCCATTTAATATGTAACAATCAATTGATAGTGGTTGAAAAAAGCATGTGCTAAAGACATAAATTTATTGTAGTTGGTGTTTTTAAGATCAGTGTACTATTTTGTGGCACCACTGATAAGAGTCCCTTGGAAAAGACACAGTTGGATAATATCATCCATAAAAGAGTTTGACGAGAACCATAAGTGATAAGTTGTTATATGTTTTGTAGGGTCTTCTCCAGCTTTACCATCAAGCATAGGGATGCCAACAAGTAGTTCAGGTGGGATCAAAGGCCATGCAGAGTGATGCTTAATCCAATAATTAATTAACTTTGAGAGATTAGGAAACACAAGAGTTTCCAAGAAAATAGATGTTGGGTGATTTAATGGTTAGTTAAATCCTTGTCATTTAATTTTTCAACCTGAGGGTTTCGTAAACTGATGAGGTGTAACCATACTATATGTACTAGGTAGTTATCTTTCAGATTAGATTAATCTAATGCAATCTAAAACTAATTACAAAAAAAAAAAATCAAACCAAATTGAAATCAACATAAATAAATTGAAATGACACTTACATAAAGGAAATCACATTTGCTTGAAAGTAAATCACACCTACTGAAATGAAATCACACTTGCATAAAGTAAATCACACTTACTAAAAGTAAATACACACTTTCATGAAATGGAAACACACATGCTAAAAGTAAAAACGCACTTCCATGAAAAGAAATAAAATAACAAAACCATACTATGTTAACAATATGTACAAAGGTATGCAAACTGGGGTTGATGGGGGGCCTCCATTCTTCAACAAGCACACGGAACAATTATCACATCTTGGAGATCAAAGTGGTAGTATATATTTCATAAAATGAAGTTACAAGAATTATCTCCTCCCTTTACAAATCACGACTTGAATGGAACTTGGAACCTCCAACTATCAACTAACCACTAGCTACCCTAATCTCTAAAAACTAACATTTTTTACATCATTTTCCCATCCCTGTACATGAAGGGTGCACTCCTATTTATACAAAAATTGAGGATAACTATAGATCCTCAAATCTCTCCTAAATCCACAATTATATCATGTGGTTACAACCAATCTCCTAAAAATGTGAGATACATATCCTCTCAAAATCCTCTCATCCATGATTCTTCTCCTTTTAATATGCATAGATAATGCTCCTCATCTTCTATAATTATTCCACAAATCTTCATGAGTTGGATCTTGAAATTCGAATTTGTAGTTAGGAGGTCAAGTAGGACCCTTCTAGAAGCTCCATGTAGGCCTACAATATCAGAAAACTTATACCACTTTCATGTATATATGAAAACATGTTAATTTTATAATATTTAATCACAAATTCACTTGAAATACTTAAAATAAATGACTTTGGAAAATATAATCCTAAACCCGTATGATCATGAAAATGGCTATTTATTGTAGGGTTATGTAGCTGCAAAATGATGGACGAGCTGCAAAATGAGGGTGAAATGATGGAAATGTGGGTAAAAGTGGATGACATTTTTTAGGCCCAACAATAGAGTTGAACAATTCCTAGCAAGGGGTGATGCCCCTTACATCCCAGATGGATGTTGTGATCCACCCATAACATGGCTTCTAGAAGTGGAAGCAGAGCTTGAGAAAGCACAATTACTACAAAGATTACCTATTGTACCCATGCTGGTATCATAAGGGTTATTACCCCTAAGGGATGGGTCCCTAGTGGAAAAGGGAATATCAAAAGGTTGTTGGCCTCCAAGACCAAAGGGTGTGCCAAGAGTAAATCCTACTAGACCAAAAGGTTGACCAAAGTAGTTTGTATCCTAAGGATAGAATGCATCGCTAAGGAATTTTACCCCAACCCCTTAGATATTCAAGGGAAAAGGGATATTTCCTTGAAAAGTTGACCCTCCTAATGATTGAATGCCCCAAGGAAACATCAACCCACTAGAAACATGTGTTCCCCTAACAATGTTATAGAATGAAATGGACTGTGTGTGAGTATTGGAACCAAAAGTGAATATGGCATTAGCTGTGAATGAACTACCTACAGATATAAAAAACCAAAGGATGGACTCGTAGACCCATATGTGGACATAGGTTTCAAACCTATGGTACTTGACATGGGTCTAGTACTCATAATGGAACTAGAGCCTTCATTTAATGTAAATGGAGGGATCATAGTTGATGATGTGGAAGAACCTATATTGGATGTATCAAATGGAGGGAGATGGGATCTTGGGATGTTCTACCAAAATGAGAATATAGTTTCAACAGACTTGGTAAGGACAAGATCTATAATAGTGGTAGAACATATGGAGGTTGTGTCAAGGACAACTCGAATGATTCTAAGTGTGGACACACTAGGATCTACCATATGATTGACACCAACTGTAGTTGACTCATGGAAAATATCATTTGAGTGAAAAGATCTAGTCAAGTCTATAGTCGCACCCAAGAAGTTGGATGACTGAATTTGGGTCATGGGGGAATGGAGAATGAGGTGGAAATATTTGATGAATCACTTCATAAACTATAGGTTTGGTCCCTTGAGAATCACCCAAAGTGTCCCTTGAAGTAGGTAATTCTATGGTAGTAGTGAGGTTGATCCTATGTCTAAGGGAGGTAGACCCTCCTCCTTAAGAGAAAGGCTCGCTAGAAAACGAGAATCATGTGGACTAATCATAGACATAGTGGCTACAAAGGATTTAGACAAAAATGAAAAAGAAATGAAATCTAATGTTAAATGGACTTGATCAAACAACATGCACCTAACAAATCTAAGGAATAAGAAACCAAACTAATAGATAAAAGGGATCTTCCCACAACCAGATATTGTTAGAAAATTATATATTACAAATAAATGGAACACATAAAATATTGCAGAAATATAAACACAGAAAACGCATAAAACAAGAGAGACACAGATATATGTGGTTCACCCAATTTGGGCTACGTCCATGGAGAAACAACCAGTCCTTCCTTTTATATTATCCAATAAAATGAAGAGATACAACCTACAACAGATCCGATGTAATTCTCTCTTTGCTCTCACACAATCTCCTATCTCTTTCTCACTCAGAATATACATCTGCATAGCCGCAATAAAGTTCCCTCATATATAGCGAGGGATTGCCTTCTAGGGAAAAAAACCCTAAATTAAACATAACTTCTACCGTTATATTTCCGCCTAATGAACAGCTCAGATTTACTACAAAATTACAGCATTTTACAAGGCAATGTTACATCTATTTTTAGCTTCGAGGGCTCTAAAGAATCATCGTTGCCCCCTTGGACCCCCCCGTGTGGCGCACATAAACGGGCGGCATTGCCGCTACATTACGAACGAGTTCCAATGTGGCAATACCTTTGAATAAAGAAGATAACCAGGCTCCACACCCAACAGATATTGGTTTATTAAGTCCCAAGTTAGACATTAATATATGGTTAGGAAAATTACCCTAGCCTCTTACATAGCAGTTCCGCACATGGTGCAAGTACCTTTAATTATGAACAGGAACCCTATGGGAGATCTGAGTGAGTACTGACTAATGTTTTTCCCACGTATGACAAGAATAACCCACCTACCATCACCTGTGTATGGTCTCTAAGATTATGGCCACTATGGTTGACACATACAACTAACTAAGTTGGGGGAAACTGGTCACAAGGGTTTGATATCAAGCCCACAACCTCTCGAAAGAGACCCTTGTATGCATGTAGACCACACCACTAAGAGAAAATGAAGTAGGGTGATCACTTCACTCATCCTAGTGTCACCTAGTGCTTGATCCTTGTGTTAAAATGGATTCCTAGGAAACACCTAATTGTAACTGGATATACACTCTGTAACTCAAGATTCTAGTTTTTTTTATGGCCTTAGCGAGTGTCCTTGCCAACCTATTTAAAGGCCCTAAAATCCTAGGCTAATATTGGTGTGCTACTAGAGAAATGAAAAATGTCTGATAAATTTTATTAAATTGTTTCTTTTAGTGGTTTTTTTTCAAGTCTGGGGTATATGGCATCCAACTCAATGGTGTTTTAACTTTCTTCAAGAAAAGGGATGCAAAAAATGAAAGTTTACTATTTTCTTTCAACGAAAAATAGCTATAAGGGAGTTAGATATTTCAAATGCAGTATGAATACAATCCTCATAAATCTCCCCTTTATCACTCTAGCATATAGTGACATATCATAATAAAAATGCTTAAGAAATCAAAGAAAAATCCAAAGGAAACAAAGAGACACACCTCCAAAACCTAAGACCCTATCTACAATCAAGCATGCATAGAGATGAATCCAAAGATTATAACATACTCACAACAACAAGCTGAAAATAAATAGGGCTACAGGAAAATGTTGATAGAGAAATACCCATCCCTAAATGTCATTATTGGGAATCAAACAAAAGAGGAATCAAAACCCTTATTCAAGGCTTTACACCCACTTTGAGGATGTTATGACTTAGAAGAGGACTAAAAGAATTAGATCTGAAGTTGGCATACCTAGGGATTATAATGATGCAAGAAAACCTAAATTTGTTTTAGAGAAAACCCCTAAAAACCCCAATTTGATTGCTCCAATGTTTTTTCATATAGAAAATAGAGAGTTGCAATGATTTGTCACAGGCTAGGTAGAGCATTGGACAAGCTATCAATTCTATGTCAAGATTACAAAGGAGAGTTGAAGGGTTTTAGACGTTATTTTGAGGTTTTTCAATCACAAATTTTTCAGAAAAAATTCTCCTAAGGTTGTTAATTATGTATTATAAGTGAGAAAAATAAACAAAAGCAATTAAATGAGAAAAAAATGACCACAAAGAGACCCACTAGGAATTCCCAATGGAGTCATCAGTTTTGTTGATATGTGTTAACATGGAAAAATCATACACACATTTGTATAGGTCAAATGACACCTAGAGTTAGACAACATGTATAGGTGAAGCTTTTCTAGCTGGAAACATCATGAAAATAAAAAAATCAAAGGTTTTCTATGTTGAAAATGGCAACAAGAAATGATAAAAATAGAATCTAGAATATTCCAATTTTAATTTGTCCTTGAATAAAATTGTGAATTAAATTCGAATTTAGTCTCACCAGTTGCTTGGAAAATAATTAATTAATTCATCTTGAGTTAATTAGTTGGAGAAATTCAAGTTAGAAGCCTTTCTGAAGTCATGCAACAGTTATCCCTTAAATTAAGAAGATAAGATTGAGTTCTATTTGAGTTGTAATTAGTTAGCTCAGTTTACTGAGTTAAGTCCAGTTAAATTAGTTCCAAACTATTTGAGGAACTAATTGTGAGTTCAGTTAGTTAATGCATGTATGCATCCAACTAGTGTACTCTAGATAACTAAAGATTCTCTCATCAGTAACACATGCATGTATATTCTGAGAAAGACCCAGTTGAGATTAAAGACAGGGACAATGTACTATCAATTTCATGTTTTCTCCTATAAAGGAAACTCATGCATTCAGAAGGATTAATGCACAGGAGGATTGCACAGTTTTACATGGTGTGAGATCAGTGTGAATGATCAGTGTTACACTTAGTAACAGGAGGATCACCCAGGAGAACCTGCGCAAGGAAATAAGAGGCTTGGAGGGCAGAGGAGAAGGCTTGTGAGAAGCTTTGTTTGCCTGTGAGCATCCAGGAGAATTGTACTGAGAGCTGGCTAGTTGTGAGAGCTAAGGCTTTGTATAATCTTGATGTATTTCCACCTTGTATGATAATACAAATAGTGGGGTTTTCAGCTGAGGCTTTCCCCTAAGTATTTTCTATGTTTCATGTGCATTGATTCTTCTTCTTATGGTTATATGTGTTCAGCTCTGATTCAGCTTGATATTTAAGCTTCTGTAAGTTTGATAGTAGAAGTAGAATATAGTATTTTGTTTTGGTACATTGCATTATCAAGTTAATCTACAATCAAATTTTCTACATGGTCTTAGAGGTATAATTGTAGATAATTTCTACATGGTATCGGAGCCAGGTTTATCGGAGCTATGAATAGTATACGGAGAAGAGAATTTGAATTTTGAAGTTCGGGGTTGCAGGTGCAAATCGAATGCATATCATACTTCAAGGTTGGTCAATGGCATTCTATGGCTTGAGACTCGAGTATGCCTTGGAATGTAGCTCGAATTACATAGCATGTAAATATCACATGGAGGTTGTATTAGAAGACAATGGCTTGAAGGATTTCATTGATCAAGAAATCCCAAAGCCAGGTTCAACTAATGCACAAGAGTTGGCTAAGTGGAAGAAGTGTGTGGCGAGGGCGAAACGGATCATCCTTGAGGGAGTTCGAGACCATATTGTCTTGAGTCTCCATGGGAAGGATACTCCATATTCAACGTGGAAGACATTAAAGGGCCTCTACCAGAACAGTAGTGACTAGAGGAAATTGGCGCTCAAGGATAAGCTTCGAAGAATCAAGATGGAGAACGGCGATACTATTTCCACATATCTGAACAAGCTCACCACCTATAGAGATGAGCTTGGAAGTGTGGGAATAACTATTATCGATGATGATATGGTGAGCCTCACTCTCCTTGGCCTTCCAAAGAGTTGGAATAGCTACCAAGAATCTGTGAATGGAAGGGAGAAACTGTCGGATTGGGAAGGACTGTGGTTGGATCTCATGCAGGAGGAGATCAGGAGGAACATACGAGATGGTTCTTCATCCAAGGGTGATGATGAATAAAATCTGGCCTTAGCGAGTAAGGCAAGGAAAGGGAAGGGGAAGGCATCCCATTCCGAATCGAATTCTTCTAATGGAGGGATGAAGGGTGACAAGTCTAAAGTGAGATGCTTTAATCGTCACAAGATGGGTCATTATTTGACTAATTGCCCATCGAAGAAGTCCAAGAAGGGATCCTCAGTAGGATCTGAAGGTGAGGCATTAGCCTCTCAGTTCGAAATGGACTTCACCCTCATTGCATGCATGGTGTCATTGTTGATGGGTTGTGGTTGGTATCTTGACAGTGGAGCATCATTCCACATGACCGGCGATAAAATTTTATTCAGTACCTTGGAGGAGAAAGACCTCAAGATGCGCATAGAGATTGGTAACAATGAAAGGTATAATGTTTCAGGAGTGGGCACGGTTACTTTTCAGAGGGAGCATGGAGCTCTTATCACCTTAACAGATGTGAGGTATGTGACTGAAGAAGAATTTGGTATCGATCGCGATGTTGGAGGACAAAGGCTACGATGTTGTCTTCAGTAAGGGAAAGGTTTTCCTTAGACACATCACCATGAGACAGGTGAAGCAGATCACTTCATGAGTCAAGAACCTGTATGCTCTTGAGGTTCAGGATGCATGCACAGCCTTGAGGAGCAAGGCAAATGTTAGAGACTTGGTGGTTGAGAGGGAGAGTAAATTAGCTCTCAACATGCAGCACCAAAAGAAGTCTAAGACAATTGTGGAGGAGCCACAATTGGAGAAGTTAGTAGAGGGATCACATGCAGCCATACCTCCAGGTGTGAGGTGGGGCGATGTGAAGTGATAGTCCCAAGAAGGCTGAAATTAGGCAGGGTCCATTGAGAGGTTTTATATCATGTATCATACCTTGCTACGGGAGCCCAAAGTACAGAGTAGCAGGAGTTGTCAATGGGGTTGATGCAGTCAGAGATCAAAGTGGCAAAGGCTAGAGTAGTCAAATACTAAAGAGCCCAAAGAAGGATTGACAACAATGCAGAAAGACTAAGTCAGCAGAAGCACAAAGTTTTCATTTGACAGATGCAATAGCAATCAGAGATTTTAATGACAGATGCATCATATTGATTCAGGTTGGATGTTTTTTTGTTTCTAAAGTTGTTGGAGCAACAACACTTGAGAGAATTGTTGCATGCAGAACATTCCAAAGGTTCAGGATCAGGATCGAGTTGAATTCCTTTCTTGTTGAGAGGGAGTGTTGAAAATAGCAACAAGAAATGATAAAAATAAAATCCAGAATATTCCAATTTTAATTTGTCCTTGAATTAAAATTGTGAATTAAATTTGAATTTGGTCTCACCAGCTGCTTGGAAAATAATTAATTAATTCATCTTGAGTTAATTAGTTGGAGAAATTCAAGTTATAAGTCTTTTTGAAGTCAACAGTTATCCCTTAAATTAAGGAGATAAGATTGAGTTGTATTTGAGTTGTAATTAGTTAGCTCAGTTTACTGAGTTAAGTTCAGTTAAATTAGTTCCAAACTGTTTGAGGAACTAATTGTGAGTTCAGTCAGTTAATGCATGTATGTATCCAACTAGTGTACTCTAGATAACTGAAGATTCTCTCATCAGTAACTCTTGCATGTCTATTCTGAGAAAGACCCAGTTGAGATTAAAGACAGGGACAATGTACTATCAGTTGCATGTTTTCTCCTATAAAGGAAATTCATGCATGCAAAAGGATTAATGCACAGGAGGATTGCACAATTTTACATGGTGTGAGATCAGTGTGAGTGATCAGTGTTACACTTGGTAACAGGATGATCACCCAGGAGAAATTGTGCAAGGAAATAGGAGACTTGGAGGGTAGAGGAGAATGCTTGTGAGAAGCTTTGTTTGCCTGTGAGCATCCTAGAGGATTGTACTGAGAGCTGGCTAGCTGTGAGAGCTAAGGCTTTGTATAATCTTGATGTATTTCCACCTTGTATGATAATACAGATAGTGGGGTTTTTAGTTGAGGCTTTCCCCTGAGTATTTTTTGTGTTTCATGTGCATTGATTCTTCTTCTTATGGTTATATGTGTTCAGCTTTGATTCAACTCAATCTTTAAGGTTCCACAAGTTTGATAGTAGAAGTATATTATAGTATTTTTCTTTGGTATATTGCATTATCGAGTTAATCTATAGTCACATTTTCTACATGGTCTTAGACGTAGATTTGTAGAGAATTTGCAGGAAATTCTACATTCCAATTTTCCATTTAAAAAATCAACCCATGTGGGCTATCCAAAGGAAAAAATTCACCACCACAAAACTTTTTATTAAATAGCCACATGGGTCACCCAAATCCCAGTGAGCGGTCCAGGAACACTCCATGCAATTTGAGCTGGGATTCCCTGGCAAGTACTACCTAAGGACAATCGATTTCGAGCCAAATTGGAGATATGCAGCCCTCAAAGGAATCCTCTTGTCCTTTTCTCAAGCCATTTTCTCATTGATGAGCCAAGGGAGGGAAAGAGGAGTTCAAATTATATATAAAAAAGGCATTGGAAGACCATTAAAAAGAAGAAATTTTATGTATTGTTATGCTAAAAAAAATTGCTCCGAATAAATCTTGCATTTCATTATTGAGAGGGTTCCACCACAATTGAGAGTTCTCTTTGTTGCTTTGAGAGAGAGTGTGAAGCGACAAAACTTAGAGTTGTTTACGCTTTAAATGTAAAATACACAATGTATTGTAAGTAATTAGTTTTATTAATAATATGAATGTACAAGTGTGATTGAATGTTATAATAAGGGTCTGCTTATATACCTAGGCAGGTACCTTTTCATGAATGGTTATGTATTTAAGACATGCCTTTATGTTTAACTAATGGATATTTAATAATCATTACTATGATTATTTATTATTTATATTTATTTGCGTTTATTGTATTTTTTATACAAATTATATTCATAACATTTCTCGTTTCTTCAAAATCTTTGTTCTCAAAGCTTAATCGCTGACAAGTTTCTCCATGTTCCATACATCATTTTGGTTTTGTTGATTTCCTTTTTGACAAGCCACTCTTTTTTTTATTAGTATATATAAATTAGAATATACTTAAATTATATAACTATCTATTAATTATATAATTAATTAACTAATTTAATTGATACAATAATTTAATTAAAAATAATAAATATTTATATAACTTAACTATATAAGTAGTCTAACTTGTAACCTTATGTAACTATGAATTCATAAACGGGGGATGCGGAGGATACGATTATTAACCACGGGTGACACAACTATTTGGTGGAAAAAAAATGTTTGATGGTTGGTTGGGATCAAACACAACAAACATTTTTTTATGCGCAGGTGGTCAAGATGGAACACGAAGGGAATAACTCCATTTGCAGCGGTCAAATGGAACCGGAAATCATCAACCAACAAGGGAAGTGACTATCGTTGAAAGGTAAATAGGGCAGTAAACTACGAAAGTTGTCAATGGTTTCCGCAAAAGGTTAGAGAAGAGAGTAGACAAGAGGACATGACAGAAGGGATGAACGACAATGGGGAATTCGGGCTACGGTGAACAATAGTATGGCAAATGGTTATAGTGAAAAAATGACACAAGGAAGTGGCAAGGTATCGGTGGTGATACAACAATGTTCCCCAGCTGATCACTACGTTCCCAAAATTGCAGTAGTGGTACCGGTAGAGGTATAGCCATATCTATAAATTTACCACCAAGTTTGTTGATTGTTGTGGAGGTTTGATTATGTATGCAGGAAAACATTGAATATGGTTCTTTTGCTCCTCTGTAGGTGATACTTGCCTAAGTTTCTCATTATATTTTGAAATAATAGCACGAACTAGGTTCCTTATAAATCCACATATATGATGCACATGTCTGTTTGTGGATTGATCATTACCCCTAATTGCCTAAGCCTCATCATTAAAATTAATGTTTGCATTATGCCTTTTTATACCTCGTCTTCTGGTTTTAATATGTCATTGAATTTGAAGAATTTGGTTTGATTTCCCAGCAGAGGTTGTCATAGTATCCATTTGGCTTATGTCTATTAAACATTGTTTCTCAAGCATAAACCCATTCCTAATTTTCAACACATTCGTTGGCCCCAATTCCTCATTATGGCAAACAATGTTGTCATTGTTATCAGAAAATGTTAAATTAATGAGATCGATGTCGTTAATGTTTGGAAGCATATGTCCACTAAGTAGTTGCAAATCCATGCTAGGAGGCACTTTTTCCCATTTACTAAGCATTTTTGTCAATTTCCCAATTGCACAACTATTTCTGGTGGCTGAAATATTAGTATGATAAGGAGAGATAGCTCGCCTTTTTCTAACAGTCTTATGACACACTTATTTTGTTCTGTTATGGTTATGATTGTTCTGGGGTTGAACATTAGAATTGTGACTGGCTATGACTGTCACAAATCCATTTGGGCACATCAACCCCAACTTATGGATCGATGCTAATAGGGCCCATCAACTCCTAGTACAATTGTTACCTGGCCTAAAGAAGTTAGTCATCAGAATGCCTTCCTCTCAAAGAAGTTCCATCACTGAAGACATCCAAAAACCACCTCTAAGAAGATCAGCACAAGTAGGCCTTCATTAGGGTGCGCTGCAATGCAAACCATGCATTAACAGGGTGCTATGCAGCGCACTTGGTACCTCTTTGGCCTGCGCTGAGCAAAGTTGAGCAAATTTTCGTGAGGGTTTGAAGATTCCTTATCCATTGGAAACCTCTAGAAGTTTCTCAAATGCCACATGCTCCTTTGAGTTTGTCTTTGGATGAGAAAGGGAGTTAGGAAACAACAATTTCCTATCCCTCCTTCCATGGAACTGATTTCCAAATTTAGAAAGGCATTCATTACCTCCATTGATAGCATAACCTCCTTCACTCACCTATAAATAGATCACTCATCTAAGAGATCTGGGCTGGAAAATATGGAGTTGTAAGGAGATGCTGGTAGTATGAGATTAGAATTGAGTGCAAGTATAGTGTTGGAATTTCTTGCTTTTCATGAGGTGAAGAAGGATTGAATTGGAAGGATAACACTGGATCGAACTCACATTGATTGTAATCTTTCCTCTTATCAATAAAGTTTTCAATATTTTTCCCTTATGCTTGTGTTATGTTAATTCATTCATATGTATATCATGTTTTCGATTCCAATTTATTTATGAACAATAGATCATTATGCTTTGACGGGTTTTTTTTCTATAAGTTGTGCAGGTACTTCTCAAGGGAGACAAGGGGCTAGCGAAAACTACAAGTAGGTTTCTCTCTTATTTTATTTTATCTGTTGTTTATAGGGAAAATTAAGATTGCTTTGACTGTTGTTTCTAGATTAGCTACTAGATCTAGAGGGTTAGGCATTTTTCCAAGAACACTAAATATTCCTGAAACAAACTAGTGACTCTGCTAGGGAAATCGTTTCCCTTTTTAGTAGCTAAGTAGCCTCCTAGAACTTTCCAATATACTATACTTCCTATCGTTTATTGAATTCAAGTCTAAATCCATTAAAAATTGAATCAAAGTTAAGCCAAAAACACCTTCAGAATTGCTCACTGTCATCGACGCACTGTCTCTAACTAAGACCTGCGCTGCAGTGCACTTCCTGCATGAGTACATAGTGACTCAGCGCACTATTTATCACTATAGCCTGTGTTGATCTCTTGAGGATCAGTTTCCCATCTAGGAGTTGAAGTTTTTGTCAATTTTCATCATTTTTGAATTGCTTGTTAAAAGTAAATGATGTCTCATCTCTGAAAACCAGCCTTTCATCTCCTTAATTTGGCCCTATTTAGACTAGGATTGGTGAATGTTTTTTATGTATTTGTTTTGTCATTTGCAGTCCATTTTCAAAAAATAGTTTTGATCGATTGTTCTATCCGTAGAAAAGTGTCATAAAATCATCACTTTCTTCAGAAAGTGAAGTGTCATAAAATCCTCCTTCATAGATAGTCGATTGATCTATTTGTGCATTTGATTTGTATTTTCATTTAAAGTGTCAAAAATCTTAATTTCTTCAAAATTGAAAGTGTCGTTCAATATTCCTTTATCTCTTAAAAGAAATTTTCATAAATTGCCATTTTTTATGAAAAAGTTCTAAATCATTTGTGCATTATTTTTTCTTATTGCATCATTCACATTAAGAGAAACTGAAAAGAAATACATGCAATTTGCATTTTAGAGCTTGAGTTTGTGTGCTAAAATGAATGTTTAGGGAATTGCATTAGTTTGTGCTCTTTGTTGTTTGTTCAAAATTACTTCTATGCTCTATCCCTCATAGTTAGGATTTTCATTGTTGAAATTAAACGAAAAGAGCGCTTATCATTCTAGTTGCATTCTTATGAATTTCATAACACATTTCACGGTGAACCATCAAAGGAAAATTTCTAAGCAAGATCAACTTAAAATAAACATCAATTAATCTAACAACGCTTTGGAACTTAACGAAAAACTTCTAGAGGTCTAGGCTAGAGACGTGTTCCGATGTCTTTAAACCTAGTGGCTTTCGTCTTCGCTAAAGGTTGGGTGATTCCTCCTCTTTGATCCAATAAGTGCTAGTACGGACTTGTGCTCCCTGTACCATCACGTATATAGTGGGAGACCCCAATAGGTTGAAATCCTTTATCCCTAGGAAGCTGATTCTACCGCCTTACTGATCACAATGCACTGAACACAGCATTCAGGAAGATTGACTACCATACGTAAATTCCTTGGTAATTTCTCTTTCATTTATCACCAAGGTGTATATTGCAGTTTTGTGATTTGTCTAGTAAACCCTCTTGTCTAGAGTCTCCAGAGTAGTCACTTTCATTCTTTTCGACTCTTTAAAATTAAAAGAATCATCTGAGCACTTTTCCTTTCAGGCTTATTAAAAATCGAAGGCGACTAGAGTCATATTTTGCTTTTTCTCGACTCTTTAAAACTGAAAAAGTGAAGTTTTGTTCCAAGTGTCGTTAAAATTAATTGACCACAAATAACATCCTTATTCCTTAGTTGAGTTTAAGTTGATAAAGTAATCCGCAATCGTGGAGGAAATTCAACCCAAACCCCGTCATTCGTGAAGAACAACGAGTCAACCGCCTTTTCCTCCCAAAGCAACACCAATTCGAACAAAGCGGTCTCGTTTAACTGAGTCTAGTACATCAAGAACTCCTAGTTCTTCATCTGGGTTATTTGAAACATTTGTTTCAATAGCTACAGATACTCTAGTTACTCCAATTATTTCTGGTACATCCGTTCCTAAAGAGGAAGTTTCACACTTACCTGAGGACATTAGCACTGATCCTAGTGTAACAATAACCGAGGCTGTCCAACAACAAGTTGATACTCAATTTGAAAATTTTCAACCAAGAAATGCTTCTGAACTTGAAACAGCTCCATCAGAAGTTGGTCCAGAATCTATCCCAGTTCCAATAGAAGTTACTACATCTGAACTAGAAGTTGTTCAGGAACCTCCCTTTGAAACTATTGTTCATTTACCTAAACATATGGACTTTGAATTTCAACATTCAGAACTTGTTACCCCTCTGACATCAGTCACTGTTGAAACTACACTTTCATCAACACAAAAAATCTTTTACGGACCTGACGGTCAACCTCTTCCACCAGATTTGATTGCCATAGAAGAGATAGTAAAGGATTCCACACCTAGAACCTCATTTCACTTTGGAATTGGGATTAACTTTTATCCTACTACTCCTGATTACTTTGCTTCATCTGATCCTGCTTCCTTGCAAGCTTCGTCAAATATTTAGGACAATTTTTGGGCCAGTTAACTATGGTTGAACAACCGTCAACATCCAAGACTGTATCATTTGATGCAGCTACAGCAGAATCTTCTGTCGTAACTCCTTCGATGTTTTCTACCACACCTGAGTCACACCTATATGGTGAATCGTCCATCCCGGTTGGTTACCAATCATTTTCTGGAACCCACTCAGGGGTTGCTTCTGCACCATGGTCAACACCCATGTACTCGTCCAGAATTCTACCTAGTTTTTCTCAAATGGGAACTCAACAATTTGATCCTACACATCAGTATCAATTTGGGAAATCTACTCATCAAAGACCTGTGTATCCATTAAATACTGGATTGCCACCATATGGAGAGCAATATGCTTATTCACCGTTTCCTCCCTATTCCGGGGGATAACCATATGGTAATTTCCCACAGTATTCAAGTCAAACTAGAATTAGAGTTTGTCAATGGCAACTAGTAATGCCAACTCAACCAAGGCTTGTGTATCCAACACAACCAATGCAAATTGTGTCAAATATTCCTACTACACCTGTTGTTACCACTGTGCCACAATCACAAGCTCAAACTATTGTATCTCAACTGGTACAAACTGATCCTTCTTCCTTGCAATCACAAGTTTCAAGTCAAGAGGTTCAAGTTTCTTAAGTTGTTATACAACAGCCACTTGTTTCTGGAGCCCAACAACAACCTCAAGTTAGTATACCTTTATCTGGAATGACCTAGGCTTACACTGGTATAGTTGATCCACAACTTGGTCAATATTTCATTACTGGGCAGCAACAGTTGGTTCAGCAACTGTGGTTGTTGCAATTCCAACAACCCCAATTCCAACAGTCACAACCCCAGTTTGGACTTGGTTCACAAGCTCAACCTAGTTTTGGTAAATATCAAGCTTACCAAGGACCTAGGCAACAAGGCTTTCCAAGTTATGGACAACCACAATTCCAATCTAGTTATCAACAACCACCTTATACTAGTTTTGTCCAACAACCTTACCAAGGTTACCAAATGCAGATGCCCTGTGCTGGTATGCAAATACCTATTGCATAGGAAATTCCATCACATCCTGGGTATGCTCAACCTGACTTGAATCAACAGTTGCCATTCGTAGCAAATCTAGAATTACCAGATTTAAACTGGCTCACTAATGATCCAATTGCATATGCACCTTGGTGGGCGGTGATTCCCCATAAGTTACCATCTGATATTCAAAAGTTTAATGGAAATCATGGAGAAGACCCATCGAATCATGTTATGACCTTTCATCTATGGTGTTCATCCAATACTTTGAATGATGATTTGATCAGAATTCGTCTTTTCCAAATAACACTTACTGGTCTAGCTACTAAATGGTACATTAAATTACCAAGAGATTCTTTCGATAACTTCACCATTTTAGCCAACACTTTTTTGATCCACTTCTAGTTACCTATTAGATACATGACTAGAATGGAACTCTTGACCAACTTTAAATATACTACCTCCACCCATATATCAAATCATATTCATGAGTGGCGGCGTCGTCATTGAATGGTTAAGACATATGTTCCTGATCAGCTTTTAGCTGAGTGGTTCATAAAATCCTTGCTACCATCAATCACCAAGGATGTGGCAAAAGGAGGAGTTCGTCACAGAAGAGCAAGTTATTGCTCGTCCCCAATACTTGGATTTGACTTACACACAATAAAATTCCTGATGCACCTAGACCAGCCTTCACTATTCCACCACCTCCAAAATCGAGTAAGGACTCTCATGTCGGCGATGGTGTGATCGATTCTTTAAGCACACATGCGGCAACAGGACCATCTGGTCAAACTCTTGCCATTTCCAATCAAACTGCAAATACATCAAAAAACACTCTTGCCTCGGAGATTAATGCCGTGTCATCTAACAAAAGCAAAAATCCAAAGCAACCAGGAGGTAAGAAAAAGAGGAAGAATAATAAAAAGAAATAGGAAAATTCCACTCCTGAGAAATCATCTAATTCCCCTATCGCTACTAGGAAACCTCATTATCCATGCCTGATATGTAATGACGACCATTATACAAGAGACTGTCCACATCGCTCTGAGGTCTCTAAGCTTCTAAAGACTTCAAATACCTCATTAGTGTTGACAGATCCGTTTCCAACCCCGGAGACACATTTGGTTGCAACTAATAATGCTTCCAAATCCCAAGTACTCATGTTATCCATCGCAAATCCGCAAAATGATGTTTTTGTGTCAACAAGGAATAAAGATTATGGAAATCCGTCATCGACAAATAACTAGGTTACTGATCAACCTAGTACTTCGACCTCGACTTCATCAGAAGTTGTTCCACCATTTGTACCTAAATTGACGATAAAGCTGCCAAAGGGAGTTGTGCACAAATCAACATTCAAGCCTCGTGCTCGAGCAGCTCAAAACTATAATATAGTGGAAGATCTGGCTCAATCACCTTCCACTATGTTGACACTCGAGGTGTTGCAAAATTGTCCCTCCTAGAAACAAGCTTTATTATCAGCAATAGGTGGAATAGATCCTATGGATTCAAATCTTGTGGTTTCTAACCATGCGAAATACTCACCACAGTTATTGGCTCAATTAGTTTTCCTAATACAAGTAAAAGCTCTCAATAAAAATGTTTATCGAACTATTATTGATGAGGGGGCATCTACTTGCATTATGTCCATGAGCTGCTGAAAACTCTTGGTTCACCGCCCTTGTCATGATCACCAACTACATTAAAAGCATTCGATGGAAGAACATACACTCCGTATGGGATTTTGAGTAACCTACAAATTGAACTAGGGGACAAGACAGTAAATGTTGAAGTCGAGGTAGTTGACAGACTCCTTGATTACAACATTCTATTAGGGAGGCCTTGGGTATATGCTATGGCTGCTGTTTTTTCCACATACTCTCGAACGATTGCATTTCTTTCAAAGGTGGAATCACGATCATTGATCAGCTAGCCTTCTTTGCAAATAGTTCATAGGCTACGGGAAGCATTCCGTTGATACATGGAAACTCACAATCACTTCAAAATGTTGGAGTAGGTCTCCTTAAAGATCCTTCCCTGATGGGCACTTTTACCCTCCTGTCACCATCTGGTTTCACGGAAGTGGCAAGAGTGGAGACATGCAACATGATTTCTGTTGCATCATCTGATTTTAAGAAGATTTCCAACTACTTTGAAAGTGATGGTCATGGCAAGGCAATGTCGCGAAGCCCCATTGAATCGTCAAAGCAATTGATCTTTTTGGCTTGCGCGGCAAACCCTAATCCACGCTGAACAATTGTCTGGGTAGATAGGTCGTTAGAATATGGTACCTCTTCGAATCCTTTTTGACGTATACATTATACGGATGAAGGAATTGTCCAATCAATGATGATAGGAGAGACGTCGTGGGAAGATTATCATCATCGTTCCCATCTTCTAGATGACAATGAAGATTATTCAATTGAACTCAATCACCCATCGATCGTTGATTTCTTGTCGAATTCTGTAAATACTGTAGATTCTGAGCGTAATTTGTCTAACATAGAAGAAATGATTTCTATAAACATTTTAGCCAAGCCTAACATTATAGAAAACATTCTGTCAGCAAATCTTGTTCTCCATTGGAACTAAATAATTATTGTGCTCTTTTTCGCGAATTTCAAGATGTCTTTGCATGGTATTATGAAGAAATGCCAGACATTGACTCAAGTATTGTTGAACATGAGATTAAAATGTACCCTGATGTCAAACCAGTATGACATCGGCTTCGACCTGTTCATCCTAAGAAAGTCGATGCCATTAAAGTAGAGGTTGAAAAACTTTTGCGTGCTGGCTTCATCTTCCCTGTACTTTTTACTGATTGGGTATCTAATATTGTTCCAGTGATGAGAAAACAAGGGACAATTTGAGTGTGCATCGATTATAGGGATGTAAATCAAGCATGTCCCAAAGACAATTATCCTACACCTTTTATCGACCAGATTATTGACGAATGTGCCAATGTGAAATTTTTTCATTCATGGATGAATTCTCTGGCTATAATCAAATCAATATCCACCCATAGGACCAATCGAAAACCGCTTTTATATGTCTGTGGGGCACATTCGCTTATTGAAAGCTACCTTTTGGTTTGAAAAATGCAGGAGCTACATTTCAGAGGGCAATGAATTATGCCTTCCATGACATCAATCACATCGTTCAACCCTATCTTGATGATTTGCTGCTCGTTTGCGAAAATGGACTGATCACCCATAGCACTTGAGAGCAATATTTTTACGATGTCGACAAAACAAAATAAGACTCAATCCACACAAATGTGTGTTTTGTGTTGGCTCTAGTCGATTGCTTGGATTCGTATTTTTGAAAGATGGAATTCAACTCAATCCCATAAAGGTTCAGGCAATCCTTGACATGCCTCCACCTTCAAATTTGTTATAGATACAGAGACTTCAAGGGAAGGGAAACTTTCTGAGGAGGTTCATTCCAAACTACACTGAATTAGCTAAAGGTTATACACATCTATTGAAGAAAAGGGTACCCTTCCATTGGGACCAAGTTGCGCAAGCTTATTTTGATGCTCTCAAAGATTCCCTAATTAGAGCATCATTAATGTATGCCCCAAACTATCAAAAATACTTTTACCTGTATCTTGCCGCTGCAGATACAACCATTGGTATGGTTTTAGTTCAAGAAGAAAGTGGAACAGAACATCCTATTTATTATTTTATCTGTAATCTCAATGATACGGAAAGCAAATATTCATATGTTGAAAAGTTAGCCTTTGCAGTTGTTCAACCCGTACAAAGATTTCATCATTACATCCTCCTTCGCAAAACTACCATTGTATCAGATTGCAACCCTATGACATACATTTTGTCACGTCAATTGTTGGGGCACAAATATTCTAAATGGATAGTTATCTTACAGGAGTTTGATTTGGAATTCATCAAATCTAAATCAAAGAAACCTCTCATCTTTGCCGAGTTACTTTGCGACCTTCCCTCATCCTCCAATGATTTAACATTAGAAGCATCAATCTTGGATGGGTCTCTGTTTATGATTACGTCAAGTGATCCATGGTATGGAGATATACTGGTCTATCTCCAGACCCAAGCTTTTTGACCTAATACCTCTCGCTCTGAACAGCGATGTACTCGATACCAAGCCAAAGATTATCTAATCATTGGTGATACACTTTATCATCGTGGTGTTGATACGATTTTATGTAGGTGCCTTACTCATGAGGAAGCCGAAAAGCTTTGAATGAATGTCATTCAGGTGCTTGTGGGGGGAATTTATTTGGTTACGCAACTGCACAAAAAATTCTATGAGATGGTTACTTTTGGCCATTCATATTCGAAGATTGCATTCTTGTTGTCGGAAGTTGCCATGCTTGCCAGATTTTTTTATCGTAAAACCAGATTGCCACCTACACCGCTGCATCTAATCATTGTTGTTGGTCCATTCACAAAATGGGGCATTGATTTTATGAAATTTAACCCCACCTTGGTCGGGGGCATGGGTATATTATAGTCGTCGTTTACTATTTTACCAAATGGGCTGAGGCCATGCCTACATTGAACAACAGTGGCGAAATGACTGCTCTTTTTTTTTAACCATGTGGTTTCTAGGTTTGGTGTACAACACGCTATAGTTATAGATCATGGGTTGCATTTTCGCAATCACATGATGATCGAATTAACTACCAAATTAGGACTATCACATGATAGTTATACTCCATACTACCCACGAGCTAATGGATAAGTCGAGGCTATCAACAAAGTCCTTAAGCGCATGTTGCAAAGAATGATTGGAGTCCATAAACGGAATTGGAATTTAATCATGTACTTGGATTTGTGGGCATATCGAACTTCGGTAAGAAATGCGACCGGATTTATGCCTTTTCAGTTGGTGTATGGTTTGGAAGCAGTCTTACCAATCCAATGTGAAATCTCATCCCTCAAACTCGCAATTGACCTGTTACTTGACACTTCCGAAGAAGAAGCACGTTTCTTGGAATTCATCCATTTGGATGAAACCCATCATGATGTCGCATTGGCTAACGAGGCGCATAAGAAACACATCAAGGCACAATATGACAAGAATGTTAAGCCTCGTGTCTTCTTAGAAGGTGACTTAGTCTTGCTTTACGATCAGGATTTTAACAAAATAGGAGTGGGAAAATTTGAACCATTATGGATGGGCCCTTATATTGTTAAACGTGTGTTGACAAAAGGTGCCTACGCGTTAGTGGATTATGATGGGATTCCATTGTCGCAACCCCGAAATGGGGTGTATCTTAAATGTTACTATGCTTAGTTAAGTGTAGTAAAACTCACTGTACATATGCTTTGATTGCATTTTTGTGTGTTTGTTTTCTTTTAGAGTTCTTATTTGGTTAGGTAATCCACTTCATATTTGTTGCAGATGTCGAACCTTTTGAAACCACTTGTTGGGTATGCTGACGAAGCTAGTCGTAGTACGCGAAATCTATCTTCTGTAGCATGGGCCATTTTCACTCCTAGCGGTGAGTTAGTGAGTTTCAGAGGGATATGTATTGGTCGATCGAAAAACAATATCACTTAGTATAGAGCGTTGATTGAACTCCTCTCTTATGCCATTTCACATAGCATACGTTGAATCATCGTTAGGCTAGACTCACAACTGGTCGTACTACAGCTTACTGGCATCTATACCATCTGAAACCCAGCAATCCATCGCATGTTCCTTAGAGTTCATATTTTGGAAATGTATTTTTAATTTATTCAACATCAACATATTTCCAGAAATTTAAACACATTAACTGACTCTCTAGCAAATTATGTGTTAAATAGACATTTTCGACATTTGTAAAGTAAACATCTTTTCAACATCATTTGAATAGGATTGCATCACTTTAACCATAATAAAACTCTGAAAGTCAAATAGATAGCTGTAAATAAGTTTTTGCAAATAGTTTGTGTCCAAGACAAAAATCGGTCATCTGACCCAAAAACTCAAAAATATATGTAGAAAATATCCCAATAGACTAGTGTTGTTGATGATAACAGGTCACAACCTGTGCTATCATACGCAGGAGTCTCATCCAATGACTTGGCACGCCAATAGTATGGCACTGCAATCGCATAGGAAGCTCCTCAATCCGGACATCCAGAATGCCAAGGGTCAAACCCTCTATTTGATCCTGCAGCTCAGCTAAGGTCTCTGCTAGATCAAGGTCTCTTAGAACTGCCCTCCCAACAGCTCTCTATACTGGCGCACTTGCCTCCTATTGGCATACCACAAGTCAAACAGATCCAACATCTGCATACATATACAAGTTTATTTAGTCTTGGTAACAATCAAAAAACACAAAAAAAAAGTAAAAACTTCAAAAAGAAAAACATTGTGGTCAAACAATTTGCCAATGGCACTCCACTGCGTCCCAGCTGGCAACACCAAATCTGGATCACCACGGAAGTCCATCCCTGAATATGGATATTCTAAAAAGGCCATCTCCTGATGGTCGAACCACTCGAAGAAAGTAGAGGAAAATGCGATCAGTGACTGGCCGGCATGTCTAGCCATAAGATCCACCCACCTCTGCATCCGCAGGTCTCTAGGTCCAGGAGCTCCCAGTGAAATGTGTTGTGGCTGCATGAGAGGGATTCTCTCCAAGGCAAAGGAAATTAGGATAGAGCCATAACCAAAATTTTTTGTCTTTCCAGTCTTCACCTTGGTCAGTTGTTCCCTCATAGATGGAAGAATTGCCTCACACCAATTGAATACCTTTGGTTCCAAGCACTCTAAAGCATGCTACATATAAGATCTGTTTGCCAAATGTAGAGTTGCACTACCAGCCAGTTTGGCCAGGGTGAAAAGGATTGTTCTTAATGGTAGATCACTAACATCTCAGATATTAATCTTTCCATCTCTGCTGGGTTGAGATCCTTCCTGACATAACTGACGAATATAATCTCTCACTGATTCACCTCCTCTGGTGAATCCTGATAATGAGATGGGGGCATCCTGCCTCGATAAACCCGTCAAAAAGTAAATATCCTCGGCGGAAAAGGGGATCACTTTGCCCCTAATGTGAAAACCTGGGCAATGGGATCCCAAGAACGAACAAGATATTGTAGTAGTTCAATTTATTGTCACATGCTAGATAAGTGAAAATACTTCAGCAACCCACAATTCCTTAAGGCATCAACTGTGCCTTGATCATTTAAGGAAATCATGTCTTGTTCTTTGTGCTCTTGTTCTCTCCATATAATGACCATTCTGATCTAATGAATGTCTGAAACACAACTATTAGATAAATTAGGATCCAATCTTTGCAAAAAACAGTTGAAGATTTGGGAGAAAACAACAGTCAATTTTTGGTTTTTGTGCCCATCGTACCCCCCCACTAGAGATAGTGTGCTGCAATGCATATTTCCTTCTAGGTATATGCAATGCAGTGCACCTTTCGATATAGAAAGGGTGTGTTGATCCAAAGGGTGCAAAATGAAACCCTATGGGCCTCAAAAACCAAAACGTTTTGCTCAAAATTGAAAATGAATGGAATGAAATGGAAGAGAACTGGGATAACTCTTACCTAGTCCAGACGACATGAGAAATGATCCATAGAATCCTCCGCAATTAGCTGGTGAAGTTTGGGGCAAAAAATTACTCCAAAGCTCCAAAATCAAATGGTAAAAGGAAAATGGTAAAAATGAATTACAAAACTTGTTTTTATGTTTATTTTTGCATATTAATCAAAGTAAATATGGGCTTTTATTCATTTTTTCCATGAACATATATTTTTAATCCTCTTTGATGAAGTTTTTGGGCAGGTCCAACAACTGAAAGAAAAATCAAGTGTACTAAAGGGTAAATTGGACATCTTTGACCACAAAGCAAACTTTTGTTTCTTTTCGAGCTTTGTTAAAAACGAAAAGAAACCCCCATAGAGTCATCTTTAAACTCTTTTTAGACTCTCTGAATATGAAAATATTGTCGAGCGCTTGTCCATTCCAGCTCATTAAAGGACTGAAAACGACATCTCTTATATTATTTTACGCTTTTTCGGACTTGAGAGATTATTTTACGAAAAAATAACTTATGGAGTTTTATTTTCGTCCCTTTTCAAACTCTCTAAACATGAAAAGGACAAAGTTATCTTTGTCGTTAAACTTGTTAAAACATCAAATAGTGACAAACTTGTCCATCTAGACAAGACCGAGTTTCACCTTCGCTAGACTCGTTAAAACATCAAATAGCAATGGGTTCGCCCAAAGGGTGAATTATAGAACAAGCATATGTTATCCTCCTCAAGCTTGATAAAAATAAAGAGGTATTGGTCAGCAATGATTGGGGAAAATAGGAAAAGTCGAGAAAATTTTATGGTAGCGAGTTGCTCTTGAACATGACACTTCCACTTCATCTCCGTGACTATTTGGGTTGGGTCGTTCAGCTTGATGGCAATCACACTGTTGGTCTATCACACCATCCATCACTTTTTTTTTTGCGTCAACACTACCAATTCATTTCAGTGTTGCCGATATGTTCAAGAGAAGTCATCCAGTTAAAACTTAATCTGTTACAATACTATAAACCTTCATTTTCATCACCGCCATTCCTGAACCTTGTGTCGTCAGTCAATTCTCATCTCCAAAATCATTTACCTCGTTTCTTGTCGTAGATGTGGGATACATCAAGGCCCTCCTGCGACAAAGTTACTTCTTGTCGACATTAGCTCATCATCCAAGAAGTTGACTTAGAAACACCCCTTCAGTGCCTTGAAGCTTTCATACATCAATGGTAGGTTTCTCGCTTCTGGCGATAGGTTGACATCAATGACCTTCGACCGAAAGACTTTGTATGGTGTTCGACATCAAATCATTTATTCACACCATGTGAAATGCACTGTAGTACCTTGAGGGCCATCATCATTATCGGTGATTCCTCTCGTGTCCGTTAACGACTTACATCACTTGCTGGTAATCACACGATGTCTCTCCATGTTTGACCTCAGAACATCTATTCACATGGTTAGACTTGTACAACGAGTGAAGATTGAACGAGATTGAAGACCCTAGATCTAGTTTCATCCATTTGGGCTACGATATATTCAGGAGTACCAAATCAAATGTACAATGGCCTTACACAGACATTCATCCTAACCATGGGTCTATATCTGTAGAAACACGAACCTATATCTGTACACAGACATTCATCCTAACCATGGGTCTATATCTGTAGAAACACGAACCTATATCTGTAGATGACCATCTGATTTATGTACATGTAATGAAAGTTATAAGTTGAGCATGGGTATGCCTCCCTCAGCTAGTTCATGAAGAAAATCAAATTATCATGATATATGTATTAATTAAATGCAGGTCACCTTCCGTTCGAAGTCTCCTCTCCTCGTGATAAAGCATTTCACCTGACATAGATATTTACGACTTCATGCTTTAGGGGTCAACTGTTACAGATCCATTTGGGCACATCAACACCAACTTATGGATCGATGCTATTAGGGCCCATCAACCCCTAGTATAGTTGTTACATGCCCTAAAGAAGTTAGTCATCAGAATGCCTTACTCCCAAAGAAGTTCCATCACTGAAGACATCCAAAAACCACCTCTAAGAAGATCAGCACAGGTAGGCCTTCATTAGGGTGTGCTGCAATGCAAACCATGCATTAACAGGGTGTTGTGCAGCGCACTTGGTCCCTCTTTGGCCTGCATTGGGCGAAGTTGAGCAAAGTTTCATGAGGGTTTGAAGATTCCTTATCCATTGGAAACCTCTAGAAGTTTCTCAAATTCCACATGCTCCTTTGAGTTCGCCTTTGGATGAGAAAGGGAATTAGGAAACATCAATTCCCTATCCCTCCTTCCATGGAACTGATTTCCAAATTTAGAAAGGCATTCATTACCTCCATTGATAGCATAACCTCCTTCACTCACCTATAAATAGATCAATCATCTAAGAGATATGGGCTGGAAAAGATGGAGTTGTAAGGAGATGCTGGTAGTATGAGATTAGAATTGAGTGCAAGTATAGTGTTGGAATGTCTTGTTTTTCATGAGGTGAAGAAGGATTGAACTGGAAGGAAGACACTGGATCGAACTCGCATTGGTTGTAATCTTTCCTCTTATCAATAAAGTTTTCAAGATTTTTCCCTTATGCTTGTGTTATGTTAATGCATTCATATGTATATCATGTTTTCGATTCCATGTTATTTATGAAAAATAGATCATTATGCTTTGACGGGTTTTTGTTTCTGTAAGTTTTGCAGGTACTTCTCAAGCGACTTAAGTATGGGAAGGAGCAGCAAAATCGGTCAAGGGAGACAAGGGGCTAGCAAAAACTACAAGTAGGTTTCTCTCTTTTTTTGTTTTATCTGTTGTTTATAGCGAAAATTAAGATTGCTTTGACTTTTGTTTCTAGATCAGCTACTAGATCTAGATGGTCAGGCATTTTTCCAAGAACACTAAATACTCACGAAACAATGACGTTACTTGGAATTTGATTTGAATGACCTTCCACCTTGAATGAATAATTTCAGACAAATTTATTGACTCATCTGCACAAAAATCCTCATTCAGTTCTTTTAGCATCAACTCATCATCATTATCATAATTTGTAATTGACATAACCTTTTTGTGATCTTTTGTGGAATGTAGTGATTCTTCATCAATAAGTTCTGTAGGTTCATTTTTTTCCTCCCTACTTTCATCCTCAACTATCATATTTTTATCTGTCGAAACTCTTGGCTCAAACTCATCCTCTTTGACACTAATGTAAACTTCTATTGTAGGTGTTGAATCTAGTGTTTTGAAAGCCTTTAATGATTCTGCAAATGATTTTTTTATTTGCTTTATTTGTTTTAATGTGTCTCCAATTTCATTTAAAACTTTAGATTTGTGATATTCACTTAATTCTATGATTTCAAGATCTAAACTTAAAGGAAGATTATGCAACAGATAATGTCGAGAGGATTGAATGGCTTTGATACCACTGAAGCAACAAAACTTAGAGTTGTTTGTGCTTTAAATGTGAAATACACAATGTATTGTAAGTAATATTTTTTATTAATAACATGAATGTACAAGTGTGATTGAATGTTACAATGAGGGCCTGCTTATATACCTAGGCAGGTGCCCTTTCATGAATGGTTATGTCTTTTAGACATGCCTTTATATTTAACTAATGACTATTTAATAATCATTACTATGATTATTTATTATTTGTACTTATTGTATTTATTGTATTTTTTATATAAATTATATTCATAACAAAGTGAGTTTGCAAAGGAGATCCTTGTTGAGAGCTCTTGAGCATTATTTCTCAAGCAGCTCTCTTCAAGTGTATTGATATCTTATTTGTAGCTCTTTTTCCACCAGCAATTAATAAAGCCTGATTCTGTTCTTATAACTTCATTAATGTGTTTATGCTTCATTAAGCTTGTTCCATGCTCTTTTTTTTAGTTTTAGTTTAATCTTGCTCATGCATTGTTCTTACTACATTCTATGCTTTGTTGGTTCTTGTTTAAACACTAACATTATCCAATTGTTTGTATTCTCTTTGTAGGTAACAACCAACTACAAGGAAAGTTTTTTTTAAGACCCTTAGTCAACAAAACACCAAATAAAAAATGGTGACTCCATTAGGAAAATTGTACACACATTTGTACAAGTCAAATGACAACGAGAGTTAGATAAAAACATGTACAAGTGAATCTTTTCCAATTGGAAACATCATGAAAATAAAAAAACAAAGGTTTTCTAATGTCCCATTTAAAAAATAAACCGTGTGGACTATCCAAAGGTGGAAATTCACTATTGCACGACATTTCCTTCAATTGTCACGCGGGTCGCACAAAGTCCAGTCAACAGTCTAGGACATCTTCACATGATTTGAGTTGGGATTCCCTAATAAGTACTACACAAGGACAACCAATTTAGAGCCAAACTAGAGATATGTGGCCCACAAAGGAATCCTCTTGTCCTTCTCTCAAGTCATTTTTTCATTGATGAGCCAAAGGAGGGAAATAGGAGTTCAAATTATATATAAACAAGCCATTGGAAGACCAATAAGAAGAAGAAGTTTTTTGCATTTTTATACTGGAAACAATTCTCCAAAGAAACCTTGCATTTCATTGTTGAGAGAGTTCCACCACTGTTGAGAATTATTTTTTCTTCTTTGAGAGAGAGTGAGTTTTCAAAAGAGATCCTTGTTGAGAGCTCTTGAGCAATTCTCTTCAAGTGTATTGATACCTTATTTTTAGCCCTACTACCACTAGCAGTCAATAAAGGGGATTTTGTTCCTATATATTTGTTGATGTGTTTATGTTTCATTAAGCTTGTCCCATGTTCTTTGTTTTAGTTGTAGTTTAATATTTCTCATGCATTGTTCTTACTACATTATATGATTTGTTTGTTCTTGTTTAAGCACTAACATCATCCAATTGTTTGTATTCTCTTTATAAGTAACAACCAACTAGAAGGAAATGTGCTTTTGGGACCCTTAGTCAATAAACCACCAAATACAAAATGGTGACTCCACTTTGTTGCTTTCTTTAATCTAATTCGTTGTTTTGTAGGTCCCCTCTCTCTACATTTTCATTGTTTCTTGCATCCATAATTTTTCTGGAATTTTGTAGGCCCCACTCAAACCCGTTCTCGCCCCATACAATACCTCAATTCATTTTTTTCGATCCAGTCGAGCGACTTTCCCACAGAAAGATGTGTGTGTCACGTGTTTGTGTAGATAATAACCGGAACGATACACAAAAAGATCAAAAATTCATTGTAATTTCTCTCTCTCGAGTATTTTGGCGGCCTCTAGTGAACTTCTTATACTCACGTATTTTTTTTACAGTTTATATAGGCTGCTTAATTTCTTTTCTAACCACTATTAGTAGGGAAATTGCTTATTTTTACTTTGAGAAATTACAACTCAACATATCTTAACTAGGGGAAAGTAAGTGGCCCTAATCCACACATATTTTCTATCTTGTTTTTCTCAATCAAATCATCACACATAAGTTAATTATGAGAAAATTAAGTGGCCCTGACCCACACATCTTTTTGACTAACCAAAGATTTTCAATTTTCAAATTATTATTGGGGTTGGGATTGGTTGTTAGTAAGAAAAGGAGTAGCCCCAGCTTCCCTTGCATCCTTGTGACGATCCTGAGTTTGAATTTGAAAGATTTCTCAAAGCACTCAGTTTCCATCTCCCTATATGCTTACACAGTGTAATTATGAAGTAAGTGTCACATTATCCACACATGATTTCTTTCTTGCAAGGAACAAACATAACATAGTGTAATTAGGGGAATTGTGATGGATCACTACATATCCACATGCATCACACTTTGTATGATCACAAGTTCACTTACACACACTTGCACCCCACATACTAAGATCATCTAAACTTTGTATCAAGGGTATCCACCTTTTGGAATATTAATACTTAGTTTCTTTGAAACTTACATTTTTCACACCCTAAGTGAATAAGCCTCCATAAAAGAAACTCTAACACTTGAACACACTAAATTCCACACATGGGTCACAAAATAATTTATAGTTCAAGTTAGGACCGTGGGGGTAGGCATCCCATAAGCCACCACCATTGTTTACATCTTGAAAATAGAAATTGTCTTATAGGGTGCTTAAAATCCTTCATCATCCCACGACAAAAAATGTGGGCACGCCAAAAACTTGATTCAAAGGTGGTTAGGCTTAGGTCTAGTGCATGTGGCTCTCTACAAGGCTACCCAACTCATCTAGGGATCCACATTATTGACTGACTACAAGAAGCTCAAGACTCGACTGCCCCCGTGGGACGAAGGTGATATTGGCTACTACAAACGTGACCAGTACTTTCGAGACGTAGCCCCAATACCCTCCATTATAACTCCTCTTTATACCTTGGTTGATTCTTGGCTACTGGAAGTGTTGCCTGTACTTTCGAGACGTAACCCTAGTACCGTACTATGGAATCCTCGCAAGGCCTAGTCACTTTTTGAGCAAAAAGGATGCATAGGTCTTTTTAGGATTTTTTATCATACACAAGAAACAAAAAAAAAAAACTTTTTTTGTTTGGATGATCACATAGTGTAAAGTTAAAGGGAGAATTAACCATTTATGTATGTGGTTCATTTACTTTGATAAAAATTCCCTTCTTACCATATAAAGTAACTCACACGCATAAAAGGCACCATAGGGGAACCAAGGGTTACCCTTCTCTCTCGTTGCATTCTAAACCTCCCCCCTTTGCCAGGAGGTGTGCTAGGTCTCTCGTCGTCTAGGTGTAGAAGATACCATTCAACCACTTTGATTGGGTCATCCTTTATTGGAGAAACCTTGTTGGGGACGCCTCCCCCTCAAGGAACCCTTTTTAGTACCCCTGTAGGGAGTCCATACACTACTCCCCCAAGTAGCCCTACTAGATCTCAAGGGAACTTCTTTCAAACTACATCCCTAGGTCATACCAATATGCCCAACAACATAAGGATCCCATTTGTAGCTTCTTTAAACCTAAGAGATTTAACTAAGCTCACCAATGATCCAATTGCCCATATTCCAAATTCCCCCCCCCCCTCCCTCCCATGCCAACCAAGCTTCTTCCGACATTCCCAAGTTTGAAGGTAAGCATGGAGAAGATCCCGCTAACAACATCATGACCTATCATTTGTGGTGCTCATCTAATAACATCATTAAGGATTCAATTCGGGTGAGGATATTTCAATGCACCCTCACTGGCCCTACTGGAAAATGGTATGTGAGAGAGACAACTGGTTCCCATCGCACATTTGTATCCCTGGCTAATTCATTCCTCACCTTTTTTGAGCTCCCAGTCTACCATGATATAGATCTAGAATTACTGACTCACTTTCACCAGAATAATTCCACCCATATCTCTGATCATGTTCATGAGTGGAGAAAGCAACATAGTTGTTGTAAGGTTGATGTCACCCCCACGCTTCTTCTAAAAAAAAAAAAAATTAATCGATTTTTCCTGCCATTGTCAAAGATTCTTCCACTATCCAAGTTGATGCCATCTTTCTAGATTTCTCGTAATTTTCAATCTTTGTGAGGCCAATCTCAAGGGATACCTTCGATATGCAGTTGAAAGTTCCTGATCTTGTCTCTTCACTTGCAGCGAAAATTCAAGATCGAACAAGAATCCCCTCCATTTTTATGTGATTACTTCATGAAGGAAGGAAAATTCAGGGAGGAAATTTGCTCAAAAATTATGACATAACCAAGGATGCTTTAATCTTCTTGTTGGCATCAATGGCTCCATTTCTGACATATGGGATACCAAATAAATAAAAAAAATTACATGTAAATCATTCAGAACCTACATGTCATCCCACACCTTTAGGAGGCTTCTGAATCTGCTTCTTCAATAGAAAATAAGTAGGATGCTTAATTACGAATTTATAACTAGTATAATGAGACTTGAGCATCTAATCGGGGTTAAAAGGTATCCATGTCGAGGCTATGAACGCCTACTAACAACAACAACCATACTTGTAGTGTTGTGGTCATCCTTATATACTAGCTATTCATTTGATGACCTGGTAATTTTTAGAATTGATTCCTGGTAAAGTGTATTTTTCTATCAATAAATTTGTTTCTTATTCTTTAAAGCTCTTTAGGTAATATTGGAATTATTTTTACTGATTCTAATCACTTTTAAAGATCAATCAATAAATGCAAATCATGGTATTTAGAAATAGGTAGTGCATGAAGATTTGTATCCTTCAATTGCTTGTGTTTGTAAACCTTTAGATTATGTAACAAGAGATAATTGGTTCACCCAGTATGTCACCATTTGTTGGCCCACCAACAACTCCTTTACATTTTGAGCTAAATGGAGGGGCCTCCCACTTAAAATTTTAGGAAATTCCTCCTTTTATTTACATTTGGGTGGTCGATGGTTCCTCCTATACTTATTGATTGGATTTTAGGTTTTTTTTCTCCTTGATGATTTGATGAGGTTTTTGCATATCTTTTGTTATGATCCTTGCGATTGTCGCTTTGATTGCTTAATCTTACTTGATTTTCACATATCTTATTTGATGTGTTTATTTTAACAAATTTCTAATAAATAAATCTTTGACGCATTCAACTGGCAATTTCAAAATTTGATGCTTCATCATTTGAACACCTAACTTTGATAGCTTCCTTTCTTGAATATTTTGATAACTTTAGTTTAACTTGATTTCACGCAACAACTCTATAATTAATATATATATATAATTCATTTAAATATTATTAATAATAATATAATATTTAATATTTATTTTTATATGTATAAAATAATGATTAAGAAATCATTTCTTATAAATATAAATTTCAGATTCATATATATATATTATATATTTTAATATTTAATACGGATTCTTTACAGCATAATGTATATATTATATAACATTATAATAATTCACAGTATTCATTATTTATAACATATATCCCATATTTTGTACATTCAAATAACCACTTAAACAATTTTGTATCTATATTATAACTACAAAACATAAAAACTAACTTCAAATATTTTCACAATGAGTAAAGGGAAATCGATATACATTACTATCACAAAACCATCAACCATCGTTTTGAGCAACAAGATGGTTATTGAAAAGAAGAAACATTTTTGAAAGTTAAGGCAACACATTCATCATAGCTTCTGTTTTTTTATACATATCCCCGTCAACCCAATCCACCTGCCATTCTTGCCTGCGTCTGCTTTAGCCACGTCAGAGCAGAGCGTTATGTAAATAACGCCAAGGCAAAACAAATGTTGCCACGATTTACATGGTAATAAAGGCCTTCCGCTATGTTTGGCGATATTCGCTAAAATTCTCCTCCAGATGTGCCAGACGCCAATCGCCATGCAACATCCAGTTTATAACGTGGGTTGTAAAATATGAAACCAAAGCTGCATTTCGCCACGTTTCCTTTCCTTACCACCCTTACCCTCCTAAGGCGCAAGTCTATCAAACAAGGGATAGATCCGATTAGTTATAACGAAAGATTTGTTTGATAAAACACAAATCGAGAGATTGAGTACAATGACCTGCTGTGGTGGCGGTTAGAGGGGCGGATTCCCTTTTCCCATGTTCTTGCTAAAATCATAGGAACTTAGTATACCAGACTTGCAAGTGGTTGGTTATGCTCTTGGTGTTATAGTGGCAGCTATGAGGTTTGATACTGGGTCTCCCATAGATTAGGCCTCGCAGTTACCAATTCACCATGTGGTTAAAAAAAAAAAAAAAAAAAAAAAAAAAAAGATAAAATACAAATCGAGAGATTGGAGGGATACGAGATTTTACGAAATATTTGTTTGATAAAATACAATTCCACAGATTGCAGGGATACGAGAGATTTTTTTACATTTTTGAGATCATAGTTTAGAAAAAAAATATTGTTAAAATGTTGTCAGAATTTGTATTATTGAAGAGAGTGTTGCTAGAATTGGTAAGTAATAAGGTTTTAATTGTGAGCAATACATACCATATTTATATTTGGGGATATATATTGAAGAAAAAATGATATAATATATTGAAGATATAATAAAGGGTAAAGGGTTTTTATATGTTGTATATAAAAAATGGAGCTTAAAATTAATGAAAAAAGATAAAGAGGTATGAAAAATGTTAATGAAAAAATGGATATGAGTTTTTCAAATTGAGAAGGTGTATTGGATGGGGTTAAATAAAGTGATTATTGAAAGTTTTTTCGAATATGTAGTCAAACTAAAGGTGTTTAGTATCCCATGAACACATGTGTTATGTCAGAGCTTCATTGAGCGAAACCTGTCGTGAGCCCACCAACTAAACAAGGGGGAGAATCCATGCTAAATGATTGAGAGTGAAATTGTTGTTTTAAGTTGGGTTCATTAAAGTTTATAGTAGTTACAAAATCTAGAATTTTGTAATCACTCCTTTATTTGAATTTGATTTGTTGTACGAAGTGTTTGTTTGGATTGTAATCATTTTCATGACAGGGTTTATCGTAGATGGTTGCGACCTAGATCTACAGCGTGAAAACGATTGGAGCGATTGTATAATAAGGGATATTTTAATTTTTCGAATCGGATCTGAATTTGTTAAACAGTTGGAACTTGTTCTCATTTTATATAAGGAAGATGAGATCAATGTATCGATTTAGGGCTTGTGTTTTGTGCAGCAAATTAGATTTTTGATGTTCTCCATATGTGTCCATGGGCAAAGAGAAAAGTTTTATGGAGGTATTATAAAATGCCATGAATGATTTTATGAGAAGGGGGCATGCCCTTTAAGGTTGTAGGTGGTAGGCAAAGACACGTGGACTTCACTTAATGAACCTCTTGCATATCATGTGCGTTCACGACATATTAAACAACACTCTTAATTTGGCTAAATATTAGAAAACACCTCTAGAAAACACATTATTTAATCCCCTATCCTTATGAACCCATTACACCTTCCCAATTTAGAAAACCCATATTTTTACTAGATATTGTGGGTATTCATTTTTTTCAATAACATTTTTTATACCCCTTTATATTTTTCATTAATATTGAGCTGCATTTTTTATACCTACCAATATAAAAACCATTTATCCTTTATATATCCCTCAATATATTATGTCATTTTTCCCTCAATATATATCCCCCAATATGAACCCATGTGGTATGGTATTGCTCCCCCGGGGAAGCCCCCATGGATAAAGGGGAGGGAAAATGTTGAAAAATTTCTATAGTGGCTGTGAAACTTGTTCAATACTTTTACAAGTGTTTTGGTTTGGTTTGATTCAATCAATTAATGCTTATATGATATTTAACTTTCCACAATTTCTCTCTAATTATCATCCTCTAAATTTTCTATAATTTGATTTTGGAAAATCCTAAAGAAATAACTCTATTGTTTTGTGACTTTGATCCCAGAACAAACAATGACTTTATTGCATTTCTCCTCTAGTGTTAGTTCAATTTATTAATGTGTATATTCGATCATACTCGTCCTTCAATGACTTGTGACTTAAGGTTGGTGTTGGTATGAACATTACTCAAATATGGTTTTTTGTGAATTATTCCCAGGGGATTAGATTGTCGAGGATGTTGTCTTTACATGAATTAAACTAATGCTTATGTTCTAATAGGTTCTTGTTCATATTCTCTTTCATCAATTTTTTATTGAATTGTTTCATAAATGGGGGATTGAAGGATAATTTGTCTCACAGGGATTGTTATGATTATTCTTTCTACTTGCCTACACTGAGAAATAATAATTAGATAAAATAAATAATTCTCTAGTTATCTGCATTCATAATTAATTCTTGATGTAACAACTCTAGATCACTTTATCTTTGTTTAAGAGATTGGAGGCTTGCATTACTATAGTTTTCCGTCATTTAATATATCACATTAAGAATAATCAATATTCTAAATTATAATTGCATTTATAATGTAAATCTAACATTTAATTTGCATTTTAACTATTCAACATTGTACAAAGAGAACATCATTTATTTTTTTATTATTATTCCCAATTACATTAGTTTCGAGCGTCTCTTCTTTGTATCATATTTTAGTAATTATTTAACTAGTAGTTTAGACATATTTAACATAGAACATAACTTAGAATTCATGTATATATAACTTAGATAACTTTAGGATTTCTCATACTCTTTTCTTCGCAAGAGGAAGAGATCTAAAGGCAAGCAAAGCCCTTAAACCCGTCGGGAGTGGCAACTTTAAATGGCTTGGGATATCTAAAGAGCATCGGTCTCGGTTACATCCCCTTTGTTGACTAAGGTCCAAAAGCCCACGTCAACACTTCCTTATTTCAAGATTGAGTGGTGGAGCCAAAGGCGGGGGTGTCTCCTCTTCTTCTTAGTCTCGATCTTTTAAGGAAGCCCTAAAGCCAAGGTTTTTACAGCCAAATCCCAAATATATCTTAGGGCCAACGTTTGTTGTGGAATAGGCAGAAGAAATTCCATCTACTAAGTTGGATCATACCAAATCCATCATTTGTTGCTCAACATACGAGTGACATGCAATTATTTGTCATTTTAATGGGTTTTGGCAATCAAAAACTATGCTTTAGGAATGGGTGCATCAGACTTGGTACCTGAATACGAATCTTTAATTTTGTTTGAAGGGTTTCTTTGTGGTACATTTCAAAAATATAGAGGATCGTCAAAGGGTTTTTTTAATCAAGGACCGTCGTTTTGGGGCCGCTATGGGCTCTCCTTTCAACCATATTTTTCTTAATTTAATCCTCTACCCATGACAACTTTGGCCACTCTATTTTGGGTAAGACTCCCTGATACACCCCTTCATTTGCTACATCTAAATATCTTAGCTGGTGTGGGAAACTTTATCGGACATTTTATTAAGATATACATGGACACGTTTAAGAGGTGTATTGTAACCTTTGCTTGCATATGTATTGAACTAGATCTCAATGAAGGGATTCCTAACCATATCTTCATCAATTGGAATGGCTAAGTTTATTCGTAGCAAGTGGATTACGAAAACACAATTTTCCATAGCAGAATCTGTCAACATCCAGGTCATCTCCAAAATGTTCCTCCTTCTTTCCAAGGGCTTTCTTTCCCTTTAAATTCCAAGAAAAAGAAATGAGGATGGCAAAACCCAAAAGATCCAAAATGATCTAGGAATTCTTTAGGTCCCAGACAAGACAACATGTAGCAACAAAAAGCTTTTGATCAAATCAAGTCCTTTAGCCTCAGCTCAACTACATGCAACAACTTCTCGTCCCTTAAATGTTGGGGGCCACCCCTTCATTTACATAGCCATGATCTTGGCTTCGTCAATGAGTGGGCACAAATGTTTTCATGAATCAGATCACTTGGATAGTGATAAGGAAACCACTAATATTGCAGATCCTTCGGAATTGGAATTGTCTCAAAGAAATGCAATCATTGTCTCTCCTTCATCTGCTATCAAAAACTCCTTATGGATTGATGTTTGTAAGAAAAAAAGGACCTTCATAAAACCCCTTTATCATTCCTTACCTCAAAGACTAGGACTGTAGTAAATGTATTGACATTTCAATCTCCAGTTAGCTTGTTTTTTGTTTTGGACTTGGTCGGATTTCCCCATAAATTGACCAATCCAAATTTCTTAGTTTCATGTAATTACAGGTTAATTTATTTCAAAATTTTGAATTTGATTTTATTCTTATAGGATCGACCAATCCAAATTTCTTAATTTCCGTATAATTTGTTGATCAGAAAGTAATAAAATTTCTTAATTCACAAT
>APFE030610554.1:161511-277198 GCA_000404065.3 Pinus taeda
AAATTATCACATTTGAGCGGCGATTGCAAATTGTTTTTATTTTTTAATTGTTGTGAACCTCTAAATGATATGGCATTTTTTTGCCACACCCACCCGATTCCTTATCATATACGGATTTCCTCATCAATGTCTTTATGTGAGTTGCTTAGTCTCTTCACACTAAGGTTCTAGGCATGGCTGTTCATTTTTGGTTTCTGAAAATGCCAGAAATATATATATATTTTTTGACTAATGGAATTTAAAATTAATTTGTTTTTAATATAATGTTGGGTTGTGTTATATTTTTTTGGTAAAGAATTTTGTTTATCATTTAAAGACAAAATACATTGATTTCAGTGTCATTTTGTAAGGGATATGGTAGAAGACAAAAATATGTTGTTGGTAAAGATGGACACTTTGAAGAACACTGCAAGTGCATTGACAAAGTCTGTGAGTATTGAGAAATTCCGTTGGTGTAGAGAAACAATGGGCGTTGTAGGGCTGCATCAATGACTAAGCTCTTTTGTGGCCCCCTGTGGAAAAAAAAAAATAAGTGCGAGAATGTTGGGTTGTGTTATATTCTTTCCACGACTAGCCCTAGTAGTTAAACTGGGGGGCTAGAGGGCGAACGGAGACCCCCTTCATTCCGCGGAGGTGCAGTGGAGGGGTATCGCCCTCCCTCTATGGGGTCCAGGGTAGCGCCCCGGGGAAATTTTTTTTGGTCCCTATATTAGGTGGGCGGACCTACCTATGGTTTTGTGCATGGATTTCGCACATGGTTTTGGGCGCAATAGTTTTCGGTCCATGGTATTTTGTAGATCCGGTCAAGGAAACTACAGTTATGTTCTAATCCAAGGTTAATGGATTGGGGTTTATGGATGCTTCAACATGTATATATATGTATTGTAACATTGTAAAGAACATAATGAAAAATCAATCTTGTAGTCTTGGTTTTGGGATCCAGGGGAAAATCTTTGTGTATATTTTGTTTTATGTGTTATTCTCTGGCCATTATTTATTTTCTGTTTTTAGAATGCGTATGCAAGTAATTTCTAAACGGGGTTAAAACATATATATATGGGCATAGTTTAATTTAGACAAAATAGTTTTTTCCATAAAAAATCATTAAAATTTGGCAATATAATTTCAAGATTTTTTGTTATTTAAAATACATTTTTAATGTGGGGTTAACACCTATATATATATATATATATATTAAATATAGGGGTAGTTTATTTAGAAATCGTTCTTTTCATTTAAAAAATCATTAAAATTTGGTAATATAATTCAAAATCTTTCTTGCTTTGTTTAAGATACATTTTGAATGCATAAATAAATTGAGCATCTCTAAAATTTAGAAAAGTTATTCAATTATACAAATTAAATAATTTAAACTCAAGTTTTTAAAAATTCTATTTTAATTAAAATTAACCACAAAAATAGTTTTAAAAAAACCAATTCCTATATATATTTCTTTTAAATTTATGTAATCCAAATATCTAATTATTTTTAATTAGTTATATTTTCTGTTTAAATTCTCTACAATGTTTTTTTTGGTTTCTAGCATGAATATTTTTTAAATTTAATTCATGATTCCTCGCGTTTACTTTGTTTGATATTATTGTTTTGTGAGCTAGCTTGTCTTTTCACAAGATTTATCTTATTAAAAAACATAACTTTGGAGAATGGTTTTTGAGTTATCATGTAAATAAATCATTAACATTTTTAATTTTGTACACTTTCAATTGCTAAACTTCTTAACTTCTTGTTACAGTGTTTTCACCGTACTTATAACATACTTGGGACATCATTATGATTAGATGTTTTCACTATACTTATAACATGGGATATCATTATGATTGGATGTAACTTTTAAGTTTTAGCTTTTTTAATTAACGTATTAAGAAATTGGAGGGTCATTTTATCATTTGTATTTGATGATGTTTAATGCTTTCGAGTATTGTATTTTTCATCCATATATTAAAAAAAATGAAATTAAAGTTCATATATTACCAACTTTAAATATTTAATAATTTTACCTTTAGTATTTAATGGTTCCTATTATTATGAAGATGTATCTTAAGACTTTTAATGTCTTGATTTCAAGATTTGGTCCATTATTTTTAAAAAATCCTATGATAAATAATAATTTTGAAACTTTTAAGGTGTTGATTAATATTATGATGTGGGTTTGAATATGATCTTTTTTCTAGCTTCTTTCTTTTAACCCGATACCATTGTTTTTGACATATTTACAATTAAAATTTTGAATTAAACTGATATAAATATATTGCCTCCAAAAGTTTAGATCATATTATTTTTTTATTTTTTAGTTAAAATTTTGCCATGTCTTTTATATTTAACCTAAACAAAAGGTATCGGAAAGTGTATTACCTTGTAAATTAATATAGAAAAGTGATAATCCATATTTTGTTATCGGAAAGTGTATTACCTTGTAAATTAATATAGAAAAGTGATAATCCATTAAAACTAGGTTGCTAAGTAAAAAAACTAAATATCCTTCCATTTTAAGATCACCTAGAAGTCTGTGGTTGAATCCTCACTATCGTAGAAGCTTTCATTTGATTCGTAGTGTTTCAAAATCCAACTAGAGATTACCTCTCCATGTCAATGTGCTTGATAAGCATGTCCACTCAAAAAGATATTGGGAAATAGGGTTTTTGAAATTAGAACTTATAAGTGGTGGTGTTCAATGTGTGTTATATTCTTTCCACGACTAGCCCCATGTGTGGGGGAGTCACAGGGGGGACGACAAGCCTCCCTGTTCATTGCGCCAGGCGCAGTAGGGGAGTCACAGGGAGGCGGTAGCCCCCCTCTACGCGGTCTGGGGCAGTGCCCTAGTGAAATTTTTTTTGGACCCTATATTAGGTGGGCAGACCTACCTATGGTTTTGTGCATGGTTTTTGCACATGATTTTGGGCATGGTGGTTTTCTGCCCATGGTATTTTGTAGATATGCTTAAGGAAAATATGATTATGTTCTAATCCAGGGTTAATGGATTGGGGTTTATGGATGCTTCAACATGTATATATCTGTATTGTAACATTGAAAGGAACATAATGAAAAATCAATCTGGTAGTCCCAGTTTTGGGACCTAGGGGAAAATCTCTATGTATATTTGTTTTATGTTTTATGCTCTCACCATTGTTTATTTTCTATTTTTAGAATTCATATGCAGGTTATGTACGGGGTTAAAACGTACATTTGGTATCAGAGTTGTTTTGGCTTCAAGGGGACACCTTTGTTGTTGAGGGGTTTTGCTCAGGCCTGTGGTAGACTCTGTTCAGTGGGGGATCTGTGGGATCGATTCTTGTGGTGAAAGAAGATGGCAAGCAGTGGAAAGATAGAGATCGAGAAATTTAATGGTGAGAGTTTTGAGTTGTGGAAACTCAAAATGGAGGATCTGCTGGTGGATAAATATCAGGGGATCGCGGTAGATCCAGGTACTAAACCAATGACAATGTCAGTTGAAGACTAGGTGAAGTTGGATCAGAAGGGAAAGAGAACAATATGATTGTGTGTCTCAGATTCAGTATTGTTGAATGTATCAAGGGAAGCTTCGATGAAGGCTTTGTGGGACAAGTTAGGGACTTCGTACCATTCTAAGTCTCTAGTGAATAAACTGTTCCTATGGAAAAAGTTGTATAACCTAAGGATGAAGGATGGATACTCGGTGACAGAGCATCTAAACACCTTTAATATTGTGGTAAGGGAGTTGTTATCTGTTGATATAAAAAAATTTAGATGAATATAAGTGCATCAGTTTGTTGTGTTCTCTAATGGATTCATGGGATAGTCTGGTTGTTGCAATAGGTAGCAATGTGACTGCCTTGTAGTTTCATGAAATAGTCTCATCCTTGCTGTCAGAGGAGATGAGACGAAAAAATATGGAGGGCTAGAATGGTGATGCCTTGTTTGTACGAGGACGATCCCAAAACAGAAACAAAAATAAATCCTCGAGTGGGAGATCTAAATCTAGAGGGAGCTCTAAATCTCTAGGAAAACCTGTAAAGGTGTGTTGGAAATGCAAAAAGGAAGGGCACTTCAAAAAGGACTATAGATCTAAAGCTCCTAAGAAAGGAAAGGGATTTGATGATGCTCCTTCTACAGAGGCGAAAACCACCTCAGATGAAGGTGGGGATGCGTACTTAGCTTCTTCTTCAAGTACACATGTAGATCATGAGGCATGTTGATTGACTCAGGTGCATCCTTTCACTTCACTCCCCATAGGGAGTGGTTCTGCGAGTATGATAAATATGATGGTGGTGATGTCTTCTTAGGGGATGAAAGGAAGGCTAGAATCATCGGTAGCGGAAAAGTCGAAGTTGTAAGGTGGAAGGATTAGAACACTTCTTGGTGTTCTGCATATTCCTGCATTGGTCAGAAATCTATTTTTGTAAGAAAGCTGGATGATACAGGTGTAAAAAAGGTATTCGAGAAAGATACCTACAAGATGGTTCACGAAGCACTGGTATTGATGTGGGGATTTTGTATTGGAACTCTGTACAAGCTTCAAGGTAGCACTGTTATTGATGGGTGCAATAGTTGTGTGGTTCCTAAAAGTGGAGCAGACAATCTAGTGGTCTCTGGAGAAAACATCATGCTATGGCATCAAAGGCTTGGACATATTGGAGAGAAGGGCCTTCGAATACTTCATGGTAATGGTATGGTAGAAGGTATGTCTAATTTATCTATGGATTTTGATTTCTGTGAATACTATGTATATGGGAAGAAAAATCAAGTGAGTTTTTGCTTTATGCATTGGTGCAAAGTGTGAAGAAATGGAAGCATTACTTGATGGGAAAAGAAACCATTATTCACACTGATCATCGACCTTTGCAATATCTACAATCTCAAACCAAATTGTAGTAGTCAAGGCACTTTCATTGGATGGGATTTTTACAGCAATTCCACTTGGTAATCAGGTACAAGAAAGGTATTTATAACAGAGTTGTTGATATGCTTTCTAGACCAGCTATTAATGTAGCCATTTTACTCAAGAATCATTTTGTTATGCCTGAAAGTTATGTCGAACAATACGCACAGGATGCTAACTTTCAAGAGGTATATTTAAACTTAAGTCAAGGCCACTAAGTTGAGGAATTAGACTACCATGTACATAATAATTTGTTGTATCATTTGGGAAAACTTTGTGTTCCACAGGGAGAGAGAGTAAATGTCACAAGGGAAACGCACACTTCTCTTATTGCTAGACACTTCGGTGCAAGTAAAATAGTGGAAAATATTCAGAGATATTTTTATTGGCCTCATATGCTTGAAAGTGTATCATGTTTTATCAGAGGTTGTTAATTTTGTGCAGTCAGTAAGCCTAGTAATAGGAAACTAGGATTTTACACACCACTTCCAGTGCCTTCACGACCACGGGAAAGTGCTTCTATGGATTTTGTAGGAGGTCTTCCTTTATCAAGGAAAGGTCATGACTATTTGTATGTATTTGTGGATAGGTTTAGCAAGATGTGCATATTAATGCCTTGTAAAAAACAAATTACAGTTGAACAAACAACTCAACTTTTCTTGCAAAATGTATGGGCTCATTTTGGATTGCCTACTTCTATTGTAAGTGATCGTGATTCTCGATTTGTTGGGAATTTTTTGTCAAGTTTATGGAACTTGATGGACACCAAATTGAAGAAAAGTACAGCCTTCCATCGGCTAATAGATGGTCAAACTAAAGTGGTTAATAGGATAGTTATTCATTTACTAAGATGATATTGCAGCAAACATCCTAAGTTGTGGGATGAACAGTTGCATTATATTCAGCATGCTTACAACCGAGCAAAACACTCTTCTACTCTAACTTCGCCTTTTGAGGCATGTCTTGGTTATTTGCCAAAATCACCTTTGGATTTCATCTTTAAGAAAGATGTAACTATAGATGGACATAGTGACATAGACAGAGCAAAGAAATTCATTGAGAAAATTCAATTGATTCACTAAATAGTTCAAAAACAACTAGAAAAGAGTCAAGGCAAGTATAAGGAAAGACATGATAAGCATTGTGTGGATCATCAGTTTCAAGTAGGTGATGAAGTTTGGCTATACATTAGAACGGAAAGGCTTTAAGGTGAAGGTAAAAATTTGAAACCAATTCGTTGTGGTCCATTTAAAATTCTGGAAAAGATTGGTAATAATGATTTCAAGCTTGATTTTCCCTCATATATGCAAATCTATTTTGTTGTTAATGTTGAAAATTTGAGATTGAATGAACCTCCTTTGATTGAAGATCAAGGAGAGAAAGTTCAAATTCCATCTATTGAAGACTTTTATCTAGAATTCCTTAATGTGCTTCAGCAAGACACTATACTTGACAGGAGGACAAGGACAACTAAAAGGGAAAGTATTGATTATCTTCGAGTGGGTCTCAAAGGTACACATCTATCAAAGGCCAAATGGATTGAAGTGGGGAAGGTGAGGGAATAGTATTCTCATCTATTTAATAACTGAATATAAATATTTTGGGGTCCAAAAGGCTTCCAATGGGGAGGAATGATCAAGTGCTCAAAATTATGCTCAAAAATCAAAGTGCTAGAATCTTGTCAAACTCGGCTTCATATTGAAGAGCTTGTCATTTTGAATCCAATGGTGCGAATGGAACTCAAATTTGAGTTCGTATGCAAAAGTTAGAGCAAGTCAAAGTTAAAGTTTGACTTGTCTATGTGGCAGGATTGGATGACATGGCAAGGATCCCAGCGAATGAGGAAGCACCAAGTGGCAGGTTTCCATTGGGTCCCACATATCACATATCGGGGACAAACAAAGGATTCAGGGCAAGAATCGGCCCTCAGTAGGTTGGATTGTGATTTGGGATAATCTCATATCGCACCCAAAACCCATTGTTATTTGTTACCACTGATAAAGTTCTGATTGCAATGACTACTCGGATGCGATACTTAATTGTGTTACAATTTAATGTCCCAATGAGTCAGCAATATCGCATCGCAACATTTTTTGTGTTAAGAGCCCGCAGCCGATTGCCGATTGCGATGAGCTATAAGGCCCCGGACGCAGGAATTTTATATGACACGGTTTAATACCTTGACGGGTCCACAATATACGCAATTGCAGTGTTCCCATGTTAAAAAAACCTTGGCTGCTAAACTTCGCTGATTGCGATGAGTGGCGGGTTCCAGACACGTAATTTTCTATGTTGCAATTAATTATCCCTGCCGGGTCTGCAATATCACAATTGTAATGTTTTGTCGTTCCATAAGAGCTCGTAGCACTTACCAATTGCGATTTGCGATATGGCCGACAGGATATAGCTCATCGTGCAGGGAATTTCTCACTCTATTAGCATATTTTGGAGCAGAAATCGGGTTTTTGGTCAGCTTTGGAGTAATCTATGGAACAAATAGTGGAAGAACTGGGAGAAGTCATAACTTCTTCAGTTCTTATTCAAATTGGATAAGAAAAGAGGTTGAATGGCCATTTTTTAAGTATTATGGAATCATTAAGACAGGTTTCAGAGGCATCTGAGCATTGTGAACACACTTTTGTTTTAATTTGAGCATAATAGAGAGGTCCAAGCCATTGGAAGCTAGACCAAGGAGACGTAGCCCAAGAGGGTGAACTCCTTTATCATGTGCTTGTTGTGTGTTGTATTTTGATGTTTTTTGTTGTTTTTCAGCATATGTTTTATGTTAAATTGTTTCTAACATTTACATAAGAAACTCTCATAGGAATCAGTTAATTAAGCAAAAATATTGAATCATTACGCACTTGTTAAGAAAATGATAGTATATTGGGTTTTATTCTGAATGGGGAATTAGCACAACATTACTAATCTGCTCCATTTCAGATCACCCACACTCAATAAGGAATTGATGTTCTCTATACTTGGCAGCCATTCTTCCTTATTCCAGCCCTTTGTTCACCCCCTGCTTTCATCCCACGCAACATTCTCTATCCTCTTCTCACTCTATAGTGGCCCACTATTCTGCTCAATGTCATTCACTAATACACAACCTTCATTGCACTTTATCCACTCTGCAACAACATACACTCTCACATAGAGCTCTTTGCTCTCAACCCTCTACTTCTACATATACACTCGTGGCCTCTTCCTATCATCCCAGGCACACTTGTCCTCTTCTCAGTAGTGCACACCCACTCGGAGCTCTCCACTCAACTCATTGGCAATAATGTTTCTTCTCCCCCTTTGCTCAACTACAATCCTAGGTTTCGTTCCTTTGTTGCATAGGGAACGATGTTGTCGCTGTTGCGCAGTGAATAATGTTTTCTATGTTGTCCTCTTGGTTTCTATGTTGTGTACTGAACAATGTTTTCTATGTTTTCCTCCATACTGCATGGAAGTGTACTTTTGCATGGCTCTCCATGTTGTTGCAACATCGAAGTGCAAGCCCACTGCAACTTCATTAACCATTGGGAATGGGCTCAATTCACTCACCCATTGTTGTTGTATTAAACATGAGGATGGGCACCTAAGTGTTCCCATGCTGAGAAATAAATCCTCAGTCAAACTGCACACTCTAGCAAGGCAATTTTATTTTTGTGAACAAATCTCCCATTCCTGAGGCTTTGATCTTCATTCAATTCCTCGTAGCGTGCAAGCAATATCAGGGATGGCTTGTCTTAGCTTATGGCATACTCCATTATTTCATCATGTGCAATTATGGTCCTATCTGTTATTTGAGCCAGGAGTTTCTGCAGTCACTATTATTCTAGCGATGAACTCTTCTACGTATATTTACTTGGCTACCAGGGGTTTTGCTAATCTAGCTATGGTTATGGCCAATTATGGCATACCCACCAAATTTGGAGAAATTATCTCCAAATTTGTTGACTCATCTTCTTGCTCAAAGGCCCTATTCTCTTAACCAGTTATCAACCCATCCACAATTGTGGCACATTTCCAACTTGGCGTAACAACCAAATATGGAGGAATCTTGTCACAGAGTTATCAACTTATCACACCTTGCATGTGATGCACTTTACTATAGGCCCAAAGGTATTTTAGCAAACACTACTTCTAGATCCATCAAAATGTCTTTATATCTTTCTTTTATAGCCCTCTATCCTACTCTTCCACCAAAGGACTAGGTGTTTTGACCTTCAGCTACGCCTTTAGGTGCTAGACCTCTCTAGCCTACAGGGGCTAAATTCCCTTTATAACCTTTTCCTCACCCTTGGTCACATATTAGAACAAAAACCTATCATATGCTTATTCTTAGCCTTTATACCTCTCCTTCGATATTATGTGTCAAGGTGGGACCATCTGTTGTATGCATTGTCCAATCAAAATCCCGTCAGGATGACATGTGGCGCCACTGCTTCTAAAGCCTCCAAGAGCTTATTTTCCTTTATAAACTTACATTCCCTTGGTCTTCATTAATTCCAAGAACCAAGTCTTGGCGCTAAGGCATGAAGCTCCCTATCCCGACACTTCCATAAAATTATTTTAACAAAAGTTTATGGGGGTTCCAACCTTTGGGTTCTCTCCGCTACTGTTCCCTATTCCCTGCAACCCTGACGCTCATTTTTTAATTAAAAAAGAGTTATGTTGTTTCCAACCTCTGGCGTATGCTCATTTCTAGGATGATGTCATGTTAATGTCATCCATTCCATGTGTTGACCTATAAGAAGTCCATGTGTCACGCAAATATGGGCCTTTTGGGTACCCAAAAACACCAAAATTGCTTTCCATGTGTCCAACATTATGTCATGCTAACGTCATCTCCGACTAAAAATATGCTACCACCTATCCTGTCGGAGAAAAGAGAAAGGGTCCCTTGATCCTTGGTTTTGCAAGCGACTTCCTTTGTAAATCGTTATATGCCCGAAGTGACGTGCTACCAAACCAATGCCTGAAGCCCTCAATCCCGACATTTTTAAGAAATTCATTTAACAAAAAGTTACAAGGTTTCGACCTTCCGAGATTTTGACCCTCTAGGTTTCTGACCCTTCGAGATTTTGACCTTTCGGGAGTTGTTCTAGTGACTCATGCTTCATGCCATCCTGGGTCTTCTTTTAAATAGACTTCTGGGGTTCCGAGCCTTTTAGGGTTCTGACCTTCCGAGATTCCAACCCTCCGGGCTATGTTCCTATGACCCCTGCTTCATGTTATCCTATAATTCTTTTAAATAAACCTCCAAGATCCTGGGATTTGTTCTTGTGACCCCAAATCACTATAATTCTACCTTTTGGAGGACCTTACTTTGACTGGCCATAACTTTTGATCTAGAGGGCCATTTGCAGACTTCAACATGCTGATTGAAATTTATTTCCAAGCCCTATCCAACTATGTCATCTCCAGGAGCATCTGAGTAAATATCCTAATGCAAAAATTCCTCCAAATACTAATTCTCCCAACCATTATAGTCATTATATTATTGTGTCTCCAATAAGCTTTCTAGTGTGATTGTTCTCTACAAGAGACCTCAACAACCATGGGGACTCCCCATGAGCTTGACACATCAAACACATCAATGCTAGCCTAGTTACCATCACAACTAGCCTAGTGGACATCAAAGCCAACATTTGTTGCCACAAACATCTATGATAGTCTAGTTGACATCAATGACAACACTCTTTCCAATTTGTCAGACAATGCCAACTACCCAACACATATCCCAACATGAATGTTGACATCAATGCCAACACACTTGCTACCACTAACCATCTAGGCAATGCCAATTTTCCGACTCAAGTTGAAGAAAAGAGAACCTAAATAAAAGAACAACAAATAAATTAAGAACTGAACTAAAGTGAAACTAATTGATAAACCCAATATTAACAAATCAACTTAGAATGGAAGCAACTCTAAACCTATATAAAAGACACCAACATTACAAAGAATGTATCTGAAAAGAGGTATCTAAGATTTATGAGAAGTGTGTATTTTGAGAGAGTGGCAAATGGGTGTTTCAATGAGAAGAACAAATAATTTATTTAAGAATTTTATATGATTTTCAAAATTATATGAAAGAATGACCAAAAGGGTTGTGCATGTAGCTTCTTTCATAATAGGGAGTTGGTGCATCCTTTCAGTTGGTGCTTCCTTCAAGTTGGTACTTGAAAAATCAACAAGTTGGTGCTTACAGAGATAAATAAGGTTGAAGCCTTCTATAGGTTGTAGCCTACACAAAAATTTATGTAATTTGAAGTTGGAGCTTTATTTTGCATCATAATAAAAAATAATTTGTGGTTTTCCTAGTTGAGTTTCCACATTAATATCTTCTGTTTAGATTTTATGAGATTGGAGTTATATTGTTTATTATTGTGTTGCTAAGTATTCTTATTTTGAGAAAGGTCTTTTTTTTAATTGTTAAAATATTGATTCACCCCCCTCTCATTATTTTCCTGATTTATAACAATTAGTATCAGAGTCAAGTTCCTTTGGGATCGATCTAATAATTAGAAGGAAGATCAGGGACAATGTCTAACCAACATTAAGGACACATCAACAAGTATCCTAAGTTAATCGAAACAAACCGTACATTCTATAAAGTATGAAAACTTATTTATAGTCTCTTGGTGCATATGTCTTGGACACGGTACAAGGTAGATATGAGAAGCCACCGGTTATAATTACCAGTGATCATAACCTTGATTTCACATATAATTCTAAGACAATGAATGCACTTCTTGCTGGAGTGCCTGAATTTGAATTGGTCAAAATTATGGATTGCACCATTACCAAGGCCATATGGGAAAAAAGAGTAGTTGTTATGAAGGGAACAATGAAGTGAAAAAGGTTAAACTTCAAGGATACAAAATGTAGTTTGAGTCCTTAAAGATGCATGAGGATGAGGAAATAGTTAAATTATTCCTTTGAGTAGATAAATTAGTTAATGCAATAAGAGGACTTGATGAAATAATGGATGAGTCAGATGTAGTTTACAAAGTGCTAAGGTCACTTCTTGAAAGATTCAATCCCATGGTGTCAGTTATTGAGAGAATGACAGATCTCAACACTCTAACACTAGATCAATTGCACGAAACAATGACTGCCTATGAAATGAGAATTGAAAAAGGAAGAAATACAACAAGGGAGGTAGCCTTCAAAGGAGATAAAAATACCAAAGAAGATCAACATGACTCATGTTGTGAATAAGATGAAGAGGAGGAAAATTTTCTTATAAAATTGAAGAGATGATCAAGTAAATACAAAGGTAATTTGTCTTTCAAGTGTTTCAATTGTGGTAAAGTAGGTCATTATGCTTCTAAGTCTCCATAAAATAAAAACATGAATGAACATGAACAGAAGAATAAGTATAGAAAAATATAGAAGGATAAGAATATTAAAAAGAAAAGTTTCTAAACTCAATATGATAATAGGTCCTTAGAAGATGAAGATTTTCAATCCTCTATTGAGGACAAAGCTAAAGGAGGTACGAAAGAGTTCATGCTCATGTCTTTAGACACTCTAGAAGAAGAACATGTAGCGTTTGATGAAGAAGTGTCTTAGGTAGACTCGAAAGGTGAATTGACTAGTGCTTTAGAATAAATTCAGAGGCTAAGGAAAAAGAATAAGATGAAAAAATAGATGTTGGAAAACCTTGAAAAAGAAAAAGGTAACTTGAAAATTTTGCACCTCTTCTTCTAAAAATTGAGGAAGCAAAGAATATGAAGATACTTTGTTGGAGCAACTAAAAGTAAAAGATAAGACATGCAAAAAGATTGAGGGGGAGGTTGTCACCCTTAGAAAAGAGTTAGACAAGACTAAGGACCAACTATGTCTAAATCATAAATTTATCAAAGAGTATAGTAAATTGGATGAAATTATGAGTGTTCAAAGATCCCCTCATATCAAAATTGGTTTGGGATATGGAGAGTCAAGTTCAACAACACTTAAAGGTAAGGAACCCATCAAATTTATTGAAGCAATCAAGGGACCAGACTATGGTACAAATAAAGAACATGAGTGCAAACAGTAGGAGAAACAAAGCACAAAGAACGTTATCTAGATAAAAATAAGTGAAAATAAAAACCAGCAACAAAAATTAAATTCAAGAAACAACCATTAAGTTCAGTAAAGAACTATTGTGCCTCCAAGGAGAAGACAACAACAATAAAATAGGAAAATTGCTCCCAAGTATGAAAATATTTTTCCTAGATATTGATTTACATGCACAAACTATAGACATAACACTGCAAGTTGTAGATTATATTTAAGATGTAGCAAATTGGAAATCAAATAGATATATTCTATCAGAGAAGTAATAGATTTTCCAAGATAAAGAGAATTATACTCGGGAACACCAATTCATTTTCACCTTTAGATGACATGATGGAATGCTATAAATGTCATATCTATGGGCATAAATAAGTTGAATGTAGAATCAAAATATTTAGACTAGCTCCTATGAACAAGCAAGAAAAAGAAAATCCCAAGGTATGGAAGTAGAAAAAAGAAGAAATAAGTGAAAATTGTGGCATTGTGTTGTATGCACAAAATCAGGGAAGTCTTTGGTATGTATACAATGGGTGTTCAAAACATAGGTTAGGTATAATAATAAATTGATATCACTAAAAGAAGACAACAATGGTAAGTTCACTTTTGGAAATGATCCTCCAAGAAAAATCATGGCCAAAGGCATTGTGAGTCTAGTAAATGGAAGAGGCAAAGTGAAAAATGTTTTATTTGTTGAAAGCTTGAAACATAATTTGTTGAGTGTTTGTCATATGTGTGATCAATATGATGTTCTTTTTTATTTTAAAGGCTATGAAATTAAATTAGTAGACACAAGTGAAGTGGTAGTTGAAGTTGTTATAACAAATAGTAATTTTTATGTTTTAAACGAAAAGCCTTGAGAAATGTTGTTTAAGTAAACTTGATGAGAGTTGGTTATGGCATAGAATATTGGGCCATTTGAATTTCAGTCATATAGTAAAGATGATTAAAAAGAATGTTGTAAGGGACCTGTCAAAGATATCTAAACTAGAAAGCACAATTTGTAACTCATGTCAAATTGGTAAACACAATTGAGTCCCATTTAAGAGCAAAGAAAACTCATCCATCAAGTCGTCACAACTTGTCCACATGAACTTATGTGGTCCTACAAGAAATCAGAATCCAAATGGTAAGTTATATTTATGTTGATTATTTATGATTACAACAAACTAATTTGGGTGGCATTCTTAGGAGAAAATTCAAAATATTTTGAAAAGTTTAAAATATTTAGAGATATTGCCTAAAATGAAACTGACTACAAAATAAAGTGTATAAGATCTAATAATACTGGAGATTTTACCTATAAATATTTTTATGAATACTGTAAGGAGTATGGAATAAAAAGGAAATTCACCAGTACAAAAATTCCATAGGAGAATGGCGTAGCTGAAAGGGTCAATAGGTCAATGCAATGATGGATGAGAGAAATATGCCACAAAGGTTTTGAGATAAAATTATTCATATAGCAATAGTTATTTTGAATAAAGATCACTTCAAGAAGAATAATGAAAAAACCCTGTAAGAACTGTGGTTGGCAAGAGCAATGATGGATGAGAGAAATATGCCACAAAGGTTTTGAGATAAAATTATTCATATAGCAGTAGTTATTTTGAATAAAGCTCACTTCAAGAAAAACAATGAAAAAACCCCATAAGAACTGTGGTATGGGAAGGCAACAACAATCAAGCACTTCAAATTCTTTAGCAGTGAGTGCTACATGAAGAATAATGATTAGAGAATCGGTAATTTTGATGCAATAGTTGATCAAGTTATATTTCTTAGGTATTCACATAATTGCAAGGGATATAGGTGTTATAATAAAATTCAAGAAAAATAGTTAACAACATTGATGTCAGAGTGGATGAGTCTACTCCTCAAAAGACGAGTAGCCAACAAATATCAACTCAATGGAACTTGACATCCATGAAGATGATGATGAAAAGTTTGAGGAAGAAGTCAATGAAGATGTATAAAGTCCTCAACAAAAATATCCCTAAGGTATGTTCAAAAGCATCATCCTTCGAATAAGATTGCAAGGGATTTGGATGCAGAAGTCCAAACTAGAAGAATATATATGAACCCTCCTAATCAAGCACATATTATGATGTTTTCCATGATTGAACCAAAAGATTTTTGCGAAGCCATCCAAGATGAGAATTGGACAAAGACCACGAATGAAGAGCTAGATCAAATTGAGAAGAATTTGACTTGGGAATTGGTTCCAAGACTAGCAGAGAAAAATGTCATTGGTACAAAATGGGTCTTCGTGCATAAATTGAATGAAGACGAACAAGCAAGAAATAAGGCCATATTAGTATACAAAGTTTATGCCCAAGTTGAAGGCTTAGATTTTGATGAGAGTCTATCATAATGCTTTTAGGATTTTCTAGTCATAAAAAGTTCAAGGTATATCAGATGGATGTAAAATTAGATTTCTTGAATGATGAGCTTGAAGAAGTGGTTTACTTTGAGCAACTTGAATGTTTTCAATTGTCAAAAAAAATTGGTGATGTATGTAGGTTGAAAAAGGCATTGCATAGTCTTAAACAAGCAATTAGGGCATGGTATTATAGATTAGATAAATATCTGCTACAGTGTGGCTTCAAAAGAGGAGAAGCAGAAAGAAACTTATATATCAAATCTGAAAATGAAAATATTTTTATTGTTGTTGTTTATGTTGACTATTATGTTTGGTTGTGATGTAGATGAACTCAATCAAAATTGTGTAGCTTATATGAGGGTTGAATTTGAAATGTATATGCTTAGAGGACTTTCATTCTCCATTTGTTTACGTATTACACAATAAATAAAGGGAATATTCAGCTCCCAAGGAAAGTACCTCAAACAAGTGTTGAAATTTTTTGGAATGGAAGAATGCTCACTTGTCAATACTCCAATGGTCACTAGATGCAAACTCAACAAAGATGATGAGTCATCTAAGGTAGATCAAACAATGTAAAGGTCTATGATAAGATACCTCTTGTATTTAACAACTATAGGACGAGACATTATGCAAGTTCTTGGTGTTGTTAGAAGATATCAATTAGACCCTAAACAAAGTCATCTCCTAGCATCCAAAATAATACTCATATGTTCAAGAGTGGATTATGGGTTATCATATCCTTGAGGTAAAATAATTATCATTAACAACACATACAAATGCAGATTGGGCAGGAAATGTAGATGATAGGAAAAGCACAAGTGGATGTACTTTCTTTCTTGGAGAGTGCCTAGATTCTTGGTTGAGAAATAAGTTGACATCAATATCTCTCTCTACTACTAAGGTAGAGTACATTGAAACAACATCCAGCTGCACTCATATTTTGTGGATGAAGAAAACCTTACAAGATATGAAGCTAACTTATACAAGTCCTATTCCCATTATTTGTGATAACACAAGTGCTATTAGTATATCTAAGAGTCTTGTTTTGTAATCAAATATCAAGCATATTCTTGTAAATTGCCACTTTCTTACAGAACAGGTAGCGAATCAGATTGTGAAATTGGAGCATATTCCCACAAAAGAGTAGCTTATTGATATCTTCACCAAAACCCTATCTCCCCCGAAACATTTGAGTATTTAATGCATGGATTGGGTGTAATTTATCTTTCCTCTCTTAATTAAATATTCTCTATGAGTAAAGAGGGTAGTTGTCCAATCAGTACAGGGATAGCTGAATAACAGAGATGAGCTAAGGGGGAGATGATAGGTCCACAAAAATAGAATAATCACAGGGGGGATTAGTTGCGGGGGGGGTATCTAACCTCTTTTCCATTGATGTTAAAGGGCGATAAAGAGAAAACATTATATGAGCTAGAATTCTATGATATGCTTTGTGATTCTTAACAAGGGGAGAGGAGCTTCTTAGAAGCAAAGGCGGGGAAACAGAAAAATGATAAATAGGGAAAATGAGAAACATTGGTGGTGTTTATGTTTCGCAATGTTTATGAATAATTGGAAATATTTATGACCAAGTGATGGAGTTTCCATCAATGAATCTTCAATGATTGGTAGCAATTCTTAGTGGTGTTTCCATCAATGCCAAGGGGAGAGATTATTGAGAACATTGTTTTCATTGATGTCAGAAGTCTAGTCATTTATGTCAAGTGAAAAATTTCAAGTTTAGGGGGAATTTGTTGGAGATTATTGAGCAGGAAGACACTTTTCATTGATGTTAAGTAAGTATTGCTTATGTGTATTTGGTGTTTGTGGACTATTTATTTGCAGTATATCAACTCAAGTGCTCCTGCAAGTGCATGGTTTGATAGTCCTCAGGAATACCTTTCCAATGGCATAAGGCACTTTGAAAAACTACAAACGGATAAGGAGTTATGATAGTTTGAAGTTTGGTAGGGTTCTAGGGGCACATGGTTCCACACATGGTCCCAGAAGGCTGATAGAAGACGCGGATGAGATTTTTCCCATTATCTAACCTAAAATTTGATGGTGCACCATAGAACTTTGGGATGAAGAGTTTGTCATGGAGAGTCGTGGTCCTGCAGTTAACAGAATCCACGAATGGGAACTTGGGGGAAACTAAAGGTTAAATTCATATTGTGCCATGGAATATTTTGAGTGAAGAAATTAACGTTGGGTGTGATGGTGTGGTTGTTAGAGCCACAGGATGGAGAAAACTCTATTAGCAAATGTGAACATTCACATCCCACCATGGAGGTTATAATGAAGGACTAAGCACAAAAATACCACAGTAGATAGATTTAGGGAGGCAGAAACTTTGCCAATGGTATATAACGTGAAATTTCATGTCCCAAGCCTTTTTTCAATAATGAAGAAAAGAACTACAAAATGTAGGACCCTCAGGTCTTTCTTCCATACCTAATGATTTGGAACAATCACAAATGGAAAAAGGAGATTGATAAACCCTAGATGTTGTGGCAGGTAGTTGGAAATGACATCAGTATATGATGAAATGGAATGCTATGATAGGTGAGATGTGGCATGTTGATTTGGAATTTTTGGGTACCCAAGTGGCCCTTTGTCAAGTGACACATGACACCACTCACAGGGTGACAAATGGCATGTTGTTGAGAAGGGATGATACATGGCAAGTGAAGTGAATGATATGTGTCCAATAATCATTGGTAAACGTGGAAACAAGGTGGAAAGGGAGGCCACATGGAGTAGGCACCGAATGAAGATTCAACAAAAACAATTCATGATCGCCAGCAAGATCAACTTCTATGATTGATATCGAGCACATGACATGAACAAAGTTTAGTGTGCCTAGGGACACGCAATGGATTTGATGGCGAAGAAGGATTTGACATGATAGCCTAGATTCACATCGGGCGCACAATATGCACGAGGATTAATGACTAGTATAGCACACGATGGATTCAACTGTTGGTGATGTCTCAATCTAATGACCCATATTTCCATCAGGCTTCCTACACACATCATCATTAATGCATGAGACACACTCAATGTGGTATTTATATGATGACATGGAAAATCACATGAATGACAGGTGGAAGTAACATGGTTTAGAGAATGATGTGGCACATTCTTAGGATTTGTACCAAGGGGTTGTGTTTTGTAATCATTTTCTATTTTTATGAATATTGTGGAAAATGTTGATGACTAGGTAGCGGGTCCTTTGAGCAACTAGCATCCAGGTGCATCTGCCATTATAGGCCTATGATCTTGATAAGCATGCCAAAATGATTTGTGTGCCAGATTAGTGGTCCAAGTGCCTTAGCGCCAAGGTTCTCAAGGTTGGTTCCATGGGTGAAGGTGTAGATGTGGCAAGTGCTTCAATAGTAAAAAAAACATGTGGGATTTTGGTCAATTTGTACAAGTGTATAACATGATTTCTTTTGGATACCAGATTAAACTACATAGCTCCTTTATGAATTAAAGGCACAGTTCTCATTATGGTTACATGCACTAAGGGTTAAAATATTAAGAGTATGACACAATTATAAGTTTGGTGTTTTGCAGTTTGAAGGAAACTTAACATTCCAACACAAAATTAAAATAGACAAAAAAAATAGAATGGAATGCATTGCAAAGATAGGAGGTCATATTGGCATGTGGAATCAGTGTAGCAAAGAGCCTAAAGTTTGACAAAGGTGAATAGTTAGTTCAATCTAAAGAAAAGAGAACCTGAACAATAGTATGAACAACTATTAAATCAAGAACTGAGATGAAGTGAAACTAATTGATAAACCCAAGATCAACAAATTAGTTGAGAATAGAAATAACTCTAAATCTATATAAACATCAACAACAATACATAGAACATATCTAAAAAAGAGGTATATGAGGTTTCTAAGAAGTATGTATCTTGAGAGAGCAATGAATGGTGTTTGAGTGACAAGAATAGAGAATTTACCTATGAAAGTATGACGAAGAAGCGTTTTTATCTGAGTTTGAAAACTATATGAAAGAAGGATCTGAAGGGATGTGCAGGTAGGTGGTTGCACAATAGGGAGTTGGTTCTTCTTTTTACTTGGTGTTGATAAACAAGGAATTGGTGCTTCCTTCATGTTGGTGCTTGAAAAAACAGCAAGTTGGTGATTGCAAAGAGAAAGAAAGTTGAAGCCTTCTGTAGGTTGTATTTACACAAAAATTCATGTAATTTGAAGTTGGAGGTTTATTTTGAATCATAATAAAAAAGAATTTGTTGTTCTTACAGTTGGGTGTGTTACTGTTTATTTTTGTCTTGTTAAATATTCTTACTTTGAGAAAGGATTTTTTTTTTTAATTGTGAAAATACTAATTCACCCCCTTCCTAGTATTTTCCTAGTTTCTAACATTCTTTCCATGATTTAGTTCATACAAATCTCCAATTTAATATACCTTGCTCTCTATATAAGAACTTAAATATTTTATAAATTATTTTTTAAGCTAAATAAAATGCATTTCAAAATACTTAAAACCATTTTACTTCATTTTCTTCTTCTGTCTTTTAGCTCGCTAATCTTTGAAGAACTTACAAATGCTTCTCTCTATTTTTCAAAATTTTGTAGTTTATCTATATTATTGTAAATTGGTAGCTCCTATTCAAGTAATTTTTGTTAAGCATATAGGATAAAATGAGGTATTGCTTTTAAACAAATATATTTCCATAAATAATATTTACTAAATTTAGTGAGTGGTAATGTAACTTCTATTTGTTTTATTATTTCATTTGAAAAAAAATGGGAAGATGTAATACCCCTCGAAAATTTATTTTATGACTTTTATATTTAACTTTTCGCCGAAAAGTTAAAAAGACAAATGGCTTATGATGATGTAAATATTTATTTTAAATAATAAAAGAAGAAAATTGTTTTGATGTGTTAACATTCTTGAAAATATGTTAATGGTTGTCATGTGAGATATATCTCCTAACTATGAAAATAGTTGAAATCAATTATGCCCAAGAAGGGGGTAGGAACAAAAACAAGAAAATCCCCCTTTTGCCATTATTCAACAAAAGAAATGGCATAGACAAACCACCAAAAAAATTTCATGACTAGAGACAGATGTCATGAGGTGGAACTTTAACAAGAGATTCGTGGGAGATAAACACAATTGCTTTTGAAAATAAGACTAATGGGAGAGAAAGATTAGTTTAAAACCCAAGGAATTAGTAAGGCATTGTTAAAGTGTTCAGGAGGTAAATTTTGAAAAGGATTGTTGTGTTGTTTTCCTGATAGAGAGGAGTGGAGCTCAGGGGGGACTAGTTGGGAAAGCTAGTTCATGGTTGGGAAGAATGTGGAAGCCTTTAGCATATTTCCGGGAACAAATTATATATATATATATGTTGATTGATTTTTTGTTGACTAATTTGATTCAAGGAATGGAAAAGATTGTTAGTATGAATATTGAAGCCTTCAATATTATATAAAAATTATGGAAAATTTAGCATAGTGTTTGTAAATGTAACAGGTATATATGTTTAAATGTATTTGTAGTTGTGTATGTATCTCTTCTAATCTGTTATAGGTAGCTAGAAGACTACAAGGGAAGGACTCACATTTCCTCTGCTTTGGAGGATGGTAAGATATTTAAATTAGAAAACTCACTCTAGTATTTCCCATGAGGGTGAGAATGAACAAAAAAAGAAAGAATGTCACCCTAGGGTGAAAAGGGTAATAAGTAGTATAAATAATGCAAGACCTATAGTTTAAATTTGTTGTTTATTTCCTATGGGTGACACAAATGAATATTGACTCACAATGATATATTGACAATGAATCTATATAAGTGCATACATATGTGGTTGTATAATTAACCTTAGGAAAGAAAAAGGGAGCATGCTAGGTTAGTTGTCTCAAGCCATCACAAGGGTACATTAGCCCGGAGACAGTAATCCTGCACATTAGAATGTTAGGGCTCAAAGGATAACCTGGATTAGTTCCCATGATAGGAACCTGCTAGGTCTCTAGCCTAGTACTGTGCATAATAATAAAAATATCCTTAGCTATATAGTTTCATAAAAGTGTACAAAAAATGCATAACAAGTTACCTAGTATGCATAGTAAGAAAGTAAATAAAGCCACATATAACATAGGTAAAGAAAGTATGTCATACATGTTAAAGAGACAAATGAAGAAATAATATAAGAAAGGGTGTGAAAGCCCTTTAGACATCTAACAAATAATTTACAAGATCTTCACAAGAAAATAAATTATTCAATTATGCCTTCTTTCTCTAAACAAAAGACTGCGAAATTTAATTTACATTCGCATGGGCCACTTCCCTCTTTTATAATGTACCCCTCATGAAAAAGCAAGGAGAAAAACCATGTTGGGTAGTGATATCTATTATCCTATATAGGGTTTTAAAACAAGAAGATATAATCACCTATGTTGTTGAAGGAAAGCCATATATAAGGTATATAAGAGTTTATAAGCACAACCATGCAAAGGTTGGTTGTATACATAGTATTGAATACGTGAAATATAAAAATTTACCAAAAGAGAAAATGAACACTTAAACACTAGTGGTGATGAATCTTGTTAAAAAGAAAAAAAATCCACAAGGGTTGGGCCTTTGCCCTATATAAATTTTAGTAATATACACAAGAAATTTACAAGAGTTCGTATGGCTAGATCTAGCATAGGGTCTCTTTATGAACCTTAAATCAAGAAACTCTAGATGGGTCTCAATCATGCTAGCATGAGGACCCTCGAAATGAAACACAAAAAATTCAATGAACACTTGTAATGGCCGCGAGGTGGAGGAGAGAAAGCTTGTGAAAATCTGTTCCAAAAAAACTTTGCAAAAAAGACCATATGCATAACTAACCTACAAAAAGTTATACATATAACCTTGGTTAAAAACCATGAAAATATTTCTCAAAATATTTTTGTAAAGAAACAAAATAAATTGATAAGTAAATACCTACAAGAGGAATTACAAGGCGAAGGAAATGAAGCCATAATTCAAAACCATATTTCAGAGTATAGAAAATGTTGATATTGAGTATATGTAACTAGAGAAACCCTTTTTCTTTTGCAACTAAGAGAAAAAATAAGATAGGATTTGAACCTTAGAAAATGGATTAGTATAATGTTACCTTGTGAATGTAGTATGGCTTGGAACCATGGTCTTGAACCCAAGTGCAGGAGGATTCCAAAATCCAAAAATTCAAGAGAAACCAAGGTTTCACTTACAATTTTCTAGAAGTAATTATTAGGAGAGAATTATAAATCTAACCAACGAAAATGCCCAAATTATAAACAATTTGTTGCAAGAAGAAAGCCAAATAACAATAAGAATAGAATGAGTGCTTGTAAGGTCACTTTTCCATCTAGATATGTAAACCATGCCTCGAAATGAAAGTGAAACTTATTATGGAAGCTCTTAGATCAGAGGTTACAAAGAATCAAGGTCCAAACTTTCAATATTGGAGGAATAAATCCTAGCAACCAAGTTAAAACTACATGTTGCATAACTTGTTCCAAAAATCGCGCAAGAGAAAATGAGAGGAGGGTGGTGGAGAGGTTGTAGGAGGATAGTTACTCAAACTAATCCAACAATAAATTATCCATTGATCTAAACCCTAAATGATTTAGATCTTTAAAGTTACACGTCACCAGGTGTAGTGGGAGGTGGACCATACCACCAATTGCACTGTGTTTTCATGATTGAAGGTTGAGAAGCCTCCACGAAAGCACAAGTAGCCACGTGGGGGGTCTCCAAGGAGTATAGAAGACTCAAAGCATAACAAAACATTATTAAAATCCAAAAAAAAAATCAAATGTGAAACCTTTTACCCATACACCATTACATATATGAACCTCTATGAAAACCTGTCTATATATAACCCCTTTGTAATGCTTTAAACTATTGATATCACACCAAAAGGTTCAAAAACACGATTTGTATAGACCAAGGGTAAAAACAATAAATGTTTAATTGGATATTGCAATGCACATATGGACTGTGGCATTCGAATAATGTAATGCAAGCAAATCATAAACCTTTGACTATTGGAGCAGGTCAGTTAAACTAAAATTACAATAGATACATCCCCATGTAATGAAAAATAATACTGATCCATAGTAAATTACTCAAGCATAATACCATGTCATATAACATTCTATTTCAAAAGAATTGGTAGAGGACTCTCATTGTTTGAGAAAGGAATATGGAATCTAGATCAATACATTATTAAGAAAAGCTTATAGAGTTTAATAATTGAAGCAAATCATGTTATGATATATATATCTATATATATATATATATATATATATATAATATATAAAACAACAAAAAATCACTAGTAAAAATTAGAGGGATGTTACATAAGAAAAGTGTAAGGCATGTTGTACTATTCTATGAATTATTACAATACTTTAAAGCCCTAAATCAAAAGGAGCATCACTTTACTAAATGTACTATTTAATATGGTATTGAAGTTATTTTGGGCATAAATCCCTCATGGGATCAATGCCAAGGAAAATGACAACTTGTGATATATAATTCTCTATATAATAGAGAATAAAATAGGAAGTATTTTTAATTGTTAAAAATCATCTTGTAGAGTTTAGAGAGTATGTTGGGCATATAAAATTAACTAGTAAACTATCAGTAATTCTAAGTAAAAACTAGAGGGATGTTACTTGTGGTATCAAAGTAAAATCTGGGTTCAATATTATGACCTTTGTATTGACCATGGCTTTATCAACAAAAGAATGCTTGCTTTTACACATAATACAAGGAAGAGTAATATAAGATAAACATAATGGCAAAACCACACGAAGATACTCGCGTAGGAGAAAGAAGAAATCTATGTGCACTTGGGTCAACAGGCACAAGTACCTACTAGAGAATTAATAAATACAATGAAATATTTGTAGGTAGGATTTTGAATATTTGTGTTGTATATGAGCAGCTAAAAACAAGTGCGAAACAGGGTAAGTTGATTAAAAATCCAACAAACAAGTCAATTCCTAAGACTATGGAAACAAAGAGAGAGGAAGAAATCAAAGGAGATGCATCAGGGCGCCGAACCTCTAAGGGGATGGTTGAAAGTAAGGAAGCAAAACATGAAGGGGAGTAGCATAGTTCATAAAAATTTCATTCTAATTCTAGAAAGAAGCCCAAATGGGAGTTACAAGGAGAATTTAAAAGGACTAGACCCCCAAAATACGATGGCGAACCTGAAGAAGTCGCAGTAGGATGGTTTCTTAATATAAATAGATGTATTCAAGTTTACGACTATTCTACTGAATTGAAGGCCAAGTTGGCTACTTAAAAACTTTAGGGAAAATCTTCCCGATGGTGGGAAGATGTGAGAACTATGCATAATTTGGAAAATATAGATGTTAATTGGGAAGAATTCCAATGAATATTTAAGGAAAAATATTTAACAGAACGTTATTTTGATGATAAAGAAAAATAATTTCATGATTTGAAACTGGGTTAGATGTCCATGGACGAGTTAATAACAAAATTTACCCATATTTTAATATATGTACTATATATAAGGGAAGAAAAAGTGAAAATGCAATGCCTTATAAATTGCCTCCCACTCTCTTTTAAGGAACGAATTGAATACGATAACCACAAACCATGGACGAGGTTATTAGAAAAGAAAGAATTTGTTACTAGCAAGCCAAGCATAGAAATGAGAATTTGAAATCATGTCCTAACAAGAAAAAGGATTGATTTTTTCAAGTTGGAAAAGGAGGAAAACCTGGCTAGTTTAAGTAGATTGGTAAGGGGAACCAAAATCAGAGTTTTAGTAAGAGTAATAACCAAACTCAAAGAAATAAAGTGTAGACTCGGGAAAGGTATAAATAGGTTGAATTTAATAAAGGATTGGATGGGAAAGACAAAGAGCCTCTAAAGTTTTGGGGTTGTGGTGAACCCCACCTACTACGAAATTGTCCCTACAATACGATATTGGTGCAACATTTACAAAATATTCAAGAGGCCTCCACCATCAATGATGTGGTCAGGAATATTTCGTGAATCAATGTAGCATTGGAAGAGCACAAAGCGGAGCATCAATCCACCATGATGGAGGTAGAAGGTACTATCTTTGACCAATATATTTTGGTATTAATATTCCATGGTGCTAGCTTAAGTTACTTAGCCCTTAGGTTGTAGAAAATTGTAAATTGAAGTCCGACAAAATATAAAAATTCATGGTTGGTTCAGTTAGCCACTGAAACAAAAATAAAATTTACCAGTTGGGTAAAGGAATTCCCAATTATATTGAATGGGAATACTACAGTGAATTTAAACATACTACGTCTAGGATCATATGACATTCTTGTGGGAATGGACTAGTTGGAGGGGCAACATGAGATTGTTAATTGCCTTGATAAAATGGTTACTTGTACAATAGAAAGTGGAGAAATTCAAATTATAAGGCGCATACCTAGGCCCATTTTGTTATGCCAAATTTCTACATTACTACTAAAGAAGGCCGCAAGGAAAGGATGTTGACTCTTGCTATCAAGGTGAAAGAACAGTCACACTATAAGTCAATCAAGTACGTGGATTAGTTATAGGTTATACGAGATTATCAACATGTGTTCCCTAATGAGATTCCTGGTTTGTTGCCTAAGAGAGAGATAGAATTTTCCATACAGTTGATATGAGGAGAAACATCGGTATCAAAGGCTCCTTAATAGATGAGTGTATCAGAACTAACGGAGTTGAGATGTAGTTGTAATATTTATGGTTTACTTCCTAAAAGAGAGATAAAATTTTCTATACAGTTGATATGAGGAGTGACATCGGTATCAAAGGCTCCTTACTGGATGAGTGTATCAGAACTGATGTAGTTGAATATGTAATTGAAAGAATTATTAAACAAAGGGTGCATCAGACCTAGTGTGTCACCATGGGGTGCACAACCCTATTTGTTAAGAAAAAAGATGGAACATTTACGTTGTGTATTTATTATCATAAGTTGAATAAGTTGACAATTCAAAATGAGTATCCCTTACCTAGAATAGATGGTTTGTTTGACGAAGTTAAGGGAGCGAATGTGTTCTCTAAAATATATCTCAGATCTAGTTATCACCAACTAAGAATTAAAGAAGAAGACATTCCAAAGACAAATTTTCAAACATGGTTACAGTCTTACCTTTCAGACTTACAAATGCACCTGTTACCTTCATGCATTTGATGAACGGTGTGTTCAGCAAATTCTTGGACAAGTTCACATTAATTTTTATAGATGATATTTTAATATATTCAAAGACCCTAGAAGAGTGTAAAAAACATTTGAATATAGTTATGAAAACCTTACATGATCATCAAATACATGCTAAATTCAGAAAATGTGAGTTTTACCAAGATAGGATACAACATCTTGGACATTTAATTTCGAAAGAAGGGATAACAACGGATCCTGAAAAGGTAAAGGCCATACTTGAATGGCTAGTTCTAAAAGATGTGGCAAATGTAAATTCAATCATAGGAATCACTAGCTATACCCTATAACCTCCTTGCAAAAAAAAGGGGTGAAATTTGTATGGATGCAAAGTTTTCAAGAAATTTTTTACATACTGAAGCTTTACTTATTGTTGCCCCAGTGTTGAAAATGGTAGATATGGATAAGGATTGTGTAGTGTGTATTGATGTGTGCTTGGAAGGCCTTGGGGGTGTACTCGTGCAAGAAGGACCGATGGTGGATTATGAATCTTGGAAACTAAAAAAAAACGTGGAAAAAATTATGCAATTTACGACCTTGAATTGGAAACATTCATTCATGCACTTAAAATGTGGAGACACTATCTAATTGGTAAAAAAGCACTTTGGTTACTGATCATGTAAGTCTAAAATATTTTTTCATCCAAGTAGACATGAATGTTGTGCATGCGAGATGGATGGCATTCCTGAGTGGGTATGATTTCAATGTAAAGCACATACAGGGGGAAGAAATCAAGGTGGCAGATGTGCTAAGTATAAGTTTGAAGCAACTATACAAAGTGACAGCAATTCAAAATGAAATATATTTTACTTAATAGATTAAAGAGGCAGCATTAGTAGATCAAAATTATAATCATCTTTGTGAAAATATTAAAGGTAAAATTGATCAAAGAAAAATGTTTGATTTTAAAATCAGTAAAAGTGGTTTGTTGACATATAAGGACATATTCTATGTTCTAGATGTAGTTAAAATTAAAATATTAATATTAAATGAACAACACAACAGACCCTTTGCAGCTCGCGGGGGATATCAAAAATTGATCACTGCTCTTAAAAAATAATTTATCTAGATGTTGAATACTTAGAAAGATGCCAAGGATGTCAGTGGGTGAAAGTGGAACATCAACATCCATTTGAGTTACTAAACCCCTACCTATACTAGAGTGGAAATGGGAGGTGATTACCTTAGACTTTATTACAAGATTACCTCGGAAACAAAAGCAACATGATTCTATTATGGTAGTGGTAGACAAATTATCTAAGGCTTCCCATTTTATACTTGTTCAATCTATGTATAGAACTGCACAGGTGGCAGAAGTATTCATGAAAGAAATTTCCAGACTTCATGGTGTGTGAAAGACAATTATATCATATAAAGATGTGATATTCACCTCCAATTTTTGGAAAGCATTATTTACAAGGATGACTACATTGCTAAACATTATCACAACATACCATCCATAAACAGAGGGGAAAACAAAAACTGTTAACCAAGTCCTTGAATACATGTTATGCAAGTATGTAATGAACCAACCCACTAAATGGGAGGACCACCTACATTTGGTTAGAGTTTGCCTATAACAATAGTTATTAGGGATCACTTAAGATGAGTCCCTTTGAGGTTTTGTATGGAAGTGTCGTGTCCCTTTAAGTTGGAGTTAGACTAAGGATAGGCTTATGTCGGGGCCAGATTTATTACAAGAAATGGAACAGATGGTGAAAAAAATAAGACAAAATTTGAAAGCAGCATAGGATAGACAAAAGAGTTTCAAGTGGGTGAAAATTTTTAAATTAAAGCAAGACTAAAAAAGAGTTCCTTGAAATTGGGGAGTTGTTCTAAATTGCACCCTTGATTTTGTGGGCCATTTAAGATACTTTCTAGGGTAGGACTAATGGTTTGCCAACTAGCATTACCAGCTCATATTAGATTTCATAATGTGTTTCATTCATTTTTTTTATGAAAAATTATATACATGATCCTACTCATATAATTGATTGGGATGTTGTACAAGTTGAACCGGAAGGAGAGCTTTAGGTCGAACCTCTACAAACTTTGGACCAAACGAAAATTACAATCGAGAATCGAGCCATCGCCCAGATTAAGGTGCAAACGAAGCACTTTGGACCTAAGGAGGTCACATGGGAGATGGAAGATGTTATGAAGGATGATTTTCATATGTTGTTCCAAAGAAAAAGGAAGCTTGAAAGCACCAAGGACGATGTTCCCTTTTAAGGGGAGGGGAAATGCAATACCCTTGGTAAAAATATTTTATGGATTTTATATTTAACTTTTGGCTGAAAAGTTAAAAAGACAAATGACATGATATTTTGATGTCAAATTTTATTTTAAATAATAAAAGAAAAAATTTATGTTGATGTGTTAAAATTCTTAAAAATATGCTAAAGGTTGTCGTGTGAGATTTAACTCTTAACTATCAGGAAAATAGTTGAAATTAATTATGCTCAAGAAGGGGAAGGAAGTGGAACCTGCACAAGAGAGTTGTGGAAGATAAAGACAATTGCTTTTGAAAAGAAGACTAGTGGGAGATAAAGATTGGTTTAGAACCCAAAGAATTAAAGGGATGTTGCTAAAGGGTTTAGGAGGTCATTTTTGAAAAGAATTTATGTGTTTCTTTCCTGATAGCGAGGAGTGGAGCTTGGGGGGAACCAGCTAGGAGGGCTAGTTCATGGTTTGGACCCACATGGAAGCCTTTAGTATATTTCTAAAAATCATTTAGATAATTATATAAATGTTGATTGATTTTGTGTTGATTGATTTTATTCAAGGAATGGAAAATATTGTTAGTATGAATATGGAAGGCTTTAGTATTGTATTAAAATTATACAAAATTTATCATAGTGTTTGTAAATATAAAAGGTAGATATGTGTAAATGTATTTGTATTTGTGTCTGTATCTCTTCTTATATGTTACGAGTAGTTAGAAGACTACAGGAGCAAGACTTGTTTTTCCTCTACTTTGGAGGATGGTAAGAAATTTAAATTAGAAAACTCATTCTAGTATTTCCCATGAGGGTGAGAATGAACACAAAAGAAGGAATGTCGCCCCAGGGTAAAAGGGTAGTAATTCGTATAAATAATGCAAGACATGTAGTTTAAATCTGTTGTTTAATTCCTATGGGTAACAAAAATGAATATTGACAATAATGCAAATAATTATATATATATATATTATAATATATATATTATATATAATATAATATTAATATATATATATATATATTATATATAGATGGTTGTATAATTAATCTTTGGAAAGAAAAGGGAGCATGTTAGGTTAGTTTTCTCAGGCCATCACAAGGAAGAAACCATGTACATTAGCCCAGAGACAGCAATCTCGCAAATTGGAATGTTAGGGCTCAGAGGATAACCTGGAGCAATTCCCATGACAAGAAACTATACATCTCTGGCCTAGTACTGTACATAATAATAAAAATATTCTTACTTTATAGTTTTATCAAAGTATACAGAAGACACATAACAAGTTACAGAGTATGCATAGTAAGAAAGTAAATAAAATCACATATAACTTACATAAATAATGCATGGAATACATCTTAAAGATACAAATGAAGAAACAATAGCAAAAAATGTGAAATCCCTGTAGACACATATCAAATAATTTACAAGATCTTCACAAGAAAAGAAATTGTTCAGTTATGCCTTCTTTCTCATAAACAAAAGATCAAAAAATTTAATTTACATTCACATGGGCCACCACCTTCTTTTATACTATAAGCCTCACCAAAAGGCAATGAGAAAAAAAAATGTCAAATAATGATATTTATTATCCTATATAGGGTTTTACAACAAGAACGTATAATCGCCCTTGCAGCCAGAGGATAGCCATATATAAGGTATATAAGAGTTTACAAGCATGGTCATGCAAAGGCTTGTCGTATACATAACAATGAATACATCATAATTGTAAACTTAATTACTAGAAGAGAAAATGAACCCTTAAACACCAGCCTTAGTTAAAAGAAGAAGAAAAAATCCACAAAGGTTGGGCCTTTGCGCTTTACAAATTTTAGTAATTTACACAGGAAATTTACAAGATTTTATATGGCTAGAGCCAACTTACGGTCTCTTAATAAACCCTAAACTAAGAAACTCCATACGGGTCTTAGTCATGCTAGCATGAGGATGCATGAGGACCCTCGAAAAAAAAAATTAAAAATAAAAATAATAAAAATAATAATAATGATAATAATAATAATTAATAAATAAATAAATTCAGTGAACACTTGTAATGGGCACAATGTGGAGGAGAGAAATCTTGTGAAAATGTGTTCAATAAAAGCTCAATGAAAACGGCTATAGCCATAACCTGAAAAAAGCCATAAATATAACCTTGGTTAAAAACCCTAAAAAAATCTCAAAAGATAACTATAGAGAAACATCGTAAACTAATAATTAAATACCTACAAGGGGAATTACCTAGTAATGGAAATGAAGCCTTTATTCAAAACCATATTTTAGAATATGTAAAATGTTAATATGCAGTATATGTAACTGGAGAAACCCCTTTGGCGCAATTAAGCGAAAAATAAGCTAGGGCTCAAACCTTAGAAAATGGATTATAATCTTACCTTGTGAATGTAATATGGGTTGGAACCATGGTCTTGAACCCAAGTGCAGGAAGGTGCCATAATCCAAAAATGCAGGGGAAACCAGGGTTTCACCTACATTTTTTTTCCAAAAATTATGATTAGTGAAGAATTAGAAATCTAACCAGCGAAAATGCCCAAATTCTAAATAATCAGTTGCAGGAAGAAAGCTAAATGACAATAAGAACATAATTTTCCACCTTGATATGTAAACCATGCCTCAAACCGAAAATGAAACCTTTTATAGAATCACTCAAGCGAAATCCAACAAAGAATCACAGTGTATACATTCTATATTAGAGGGATAAACACTAGTTACCAAGTTAAAACTACCTATTGCAGAGCTCGTTCCACAAACCATGCAAGAGAAAATGAGACTAGGGTAGCAGTGAGGTTGTAGGAGGGTAGTATTAAAACTAATCCAAAGAGAAATCCAACATTGATCTAAACCCTAAACAATATGGATTGTCGAGGTTACACATGTCACCAAGTGCAGTGGGAGGTGGACCATAGCACCACCTGTATTGCATTCGCATGACTGAAGGTTAGAAAGCCTCCACGAAATCACAAGTAGTCGTATGGGGGTCTCCAAAGAGTCTACAACCCTCAAATCATAAGGGAACATTATTCAACACCAAAGAAATAAATCAAATGTGAAAACTTTTACCCAAACACTATTACATATATGAAACTATGCGAGAACCTATATGTACATAGGTTAACCCCTTTGTAATGCTTTAAATTATGATATCACCCCAAAGGTGGTATCACCCAAAAATGATCACCTAGTCATTTCTTACTAGGTTGAACGAAATACACCATGTAAGATAGGTTTTATCATGGTAAACCCACTTTCGCCATAGGAAATAATTTAGTAAACCATTTTTCCTAAATTATTTCTCATTAAAATTCAAAAACCCCATGAGAATAATTAAATTAATCATTATTTATTTGATATTCTCTAGAAATAATTATTAAATCATTATTTGATAATTATTTATCATCAATTTTAACTTAATCACCTTGGAATATTGAAATAGATTATTATTTATTTATTATTCCTTATTAATTCCACATTTCCCTTTTGAGATTATTTTTAAACCATTATTTAATAATTATTTCAAATTCATATTTTCCTTAACTCTCACAAAGTGATTAATAAATCATTTTTATTTCTTAATTACTTCAACCACTTTCTAAATAAAGATATTTAACCATTTTGAATATATTTTCTTTCTCAAAAATATAATAAAGTATTCACAATGACTAGATTTTGATTTAGTCAATAATATTTTATTATTTTCTAATCCCTAATTTAGCTAAATATTTTGGTATAAATAGAGGGTTTTCTATTCATTCTTCTCCATGATCGTTTTCATCATCAACATTATCGCCTCATAGCATTTGAGCTCCCACTTGAGTTCAAGCACCATTTTGTTTTTTTTTTGTCATTGCAAATTGAGAGACAAAAGCACGTTGTTGAAGCACAAGGACAAGAAAATGGCCCATCTTATGGAAGGGGAACTATAGACCCATTTTGTAATTTCTCCTCACCAGGTGTATTCATTAATAAAATTATCATTTATTCAAATCCTCCATTGGGTTATTACACTTTTCTACTATTATATGTTTCTATTTGCATGATCTATTTTGTTGCACGATTTTCTTCATGTTTTATTACAGATTTGAAGCATAGAAGCAGACATCCTTTTTTGTTAGGGTTATAAGTCACCTATAACTTAAGTGAAGGTATTTTTGCACACTTGAAGAAATAATTCACACTAACAAATAGTGACTCCGATAAGGATTTAACACTTTAGTCATCAACAAATGGAAACTCCATTGGTGTAGTAATTCAGAACGTTGCTGACTGTTGTTTTAGTTATTTTCATTGTTTCTTTAAAAAATTATTCCACTCAATTTCTATTTTTAGATCTCTTTTATTTTCTAGAAAATTATTTGTTTTTGTTGGGGTTTTGCATCTTTCCGCATGTCATAGGTACCAGCGGAGCAGGAGATGACACAATTTGGGTTAGATCTATTGAGCGAGAGAAGTGGGAACAGAGCATACTTTTTGGCCCTTTATCTGCACCCCAATGCACTTTTCAAGTCAATTTATGCATTGTGCAATTTTCTAGAAAAAAAAAAAAAAAAAAAGGTCAGATTTTTCCAAATTTTGCCGAGACTATTACGTGTGCCCCAGCAAAAGGTTTCTGTTATTTTCCGAGTCACCGTAGGCTTGGATCCACTTAGTAGTTTCTCTCGAGGAAGGAAAAATCCCCCTAGGGTTTAGAGTACACCTCCATCACTTAGGAAGAGAATTGTTGAGTTGAGGAGTCTAGTGTGTAGCATTTTCAGCCATTGTTTCTCAGTGTTTTGTCCATTATTTTATAGTCATTTTAGATAGGTTTTTATAGCACTTTATTCCCTTTAGAATCTTGTTTCTTCTTCTGTCCTTAGGATCCCCTTGTGCATCCCCATTTTTGGAGCTTATTACCTATCTTTTTCAAGCATTTCCACATCCGGTTTTGCTAGTTTTCTACACCACTTTTAGTATATTTTTGCCTTTACATTCTAGTCCCTTAGACACTAGATTTTTTGGCCATTTTTTATGTCTTTGAGTTGCTTGTTTTCCATCATTTTTTCTACTTGAATACCTTCTTGGGTGGGAGGTTTGTGTGCTTCAGTTTACTATTCATTTTCAGTACCATTTACAATTTACACACTTTATTTTCAGCAACATTGGCATCATCAAAACATGCTTAATTAACTCATCCACTTGAAACATTTTTCACACACACACACACCCTAAGAGAAAGTGAGCTTGGTTATCATTGTCAAGCCATGACTTGAAACAATCCACCTTAATAAATTAACTCACATAGATTAATCCCACTTGGGAACCAAGGCCAAAACAATCTTTGTAATTAGGTGTAGGATCAGCGGGACAGGCTTCCAATAACACCCATTGATCTCTTACAATGAGACATAGAAAGTTGACATATTAGGGACCTTAAAATATTTCACCATCCCATGGTCCAAAACCGGAGCGCATCAGAAACTCGATTCAAAGGGAGTTAGGCTAGATCACGGTGTGATCATTTATCCTCGAGGCTACCCAACTTGTGGTAGGGAATTTCATGTCATGGTTAATCACCAAGAACCTCAAGACTCGACCGCCCTCTTGGGATGAAGGTAACCTTAGAGTGGCCAATCTTAGGAAAATACCCTATAGGACTGGCTATGGGTAAGCAGTTGGTCCTCTACTCCACCTCTCTCTAGACAACTCTTCTTGTGGGGATTAGATTATATCAATAAGTCTCTTAGAAGGCCATCTAAAACAATATAATTAGGATTTGTTTGAGGATTTAGATCACCTTTAGGCTAGAGGTCATTTTTTCTTTGATAGGACCTATTTTCTTGAATTAGAGTAGCATATCATTATAGTTTACACTTGGAACCACTACACTAGGTGTTTTCTGGTTTTTTGTTACTCTTTTCTTGACACCAATGCACCCCCTAGGCATTTGTCACGAAGAATTTGTGGCCTTTTCTCTTAGATTCCTTTAGGACATCTTACTCTTTCTCGTTGAGTTCAAACCCATCCTCATAGTCCTCCATCGAGTCCCCATACTGACTCTAGTTCTTTTGATTCTTCCAATTCTTCTTCTGATTCTGCATCTTCCCAACCTTGCACCGCCACCATGTCAGGTGTTGACACCTAATATTTGGGATTAGGAAATTCATGTAAATAATATAAATGGAAAATAAGGAGATTAGGAATATGAAGAGAAATTGAGAGGTGAAGCCCAAGAATCTCTCCCTCCATGTATATATCCATGAGAAATATTAATCTAAAAACACAATTCACATTGTGGAGTTACCTCCTTGCCTGACATGGTATCAGAGCCAGCTCCATTTTTGGCTTCCCTCTCTACCCTTTAACTTCCTTCTTCCTGTTTTGCATAACTGACACCTCTGCCATATTTTGTCCCTCCATTATCTACAAGATTTTGTGCATTAATATTCCTTAAAGTTATGTCAAATATCTACTATGAGCGATTTTGTTGAACAAACTATAATTTATGTGGAGACCGAGCTGAGACTGACCCACTCTTCAACAGTCTACATGGAGGATGAAATGCATGTGCAATGAACATGGAAACCGAGCAGTATGTCTGTGAATGTTGGTGTTATATGTTAGTGATATGTTGGTTTTATGACCTATTGTGGTATTTTAATATAACGCATGCTTGTTCCCACCGCCTCCTCCCACTGCATACCGCCGGTATCATACTACTGTTGGAGCTCCCAGCGAGGAAAAAACTCGTGACCTTCACTGTGGTGGCGCCGTCCAGACCTGCACTCTCCCTCACAGTCCAGAGTCAGCCTACGTACCTTAGCCTGCACTGTTGGCCCGACTCCGTGATAATTTTATTGTTGACCTGACTCTGTGTTGCCTCTTTGCAACTATCTTAACATATGATCCATTATTTGGAAATCTTTCTCTATTTATGTTGAGTAGAGTAAAATTATTTCAAAAAAAAATTGGCCTTGCTCTACATGTTAATATTTTGGAATGATAGTTATAATTTAAGGATCTTATGAACTAAGATTTGTACTGTTGTGGTTTCTAAACTGCATTACGGAAGTATAATTGTGGTTGCCTAAACGTTGGTGTGCATTCGAGGATATCCAACATTGATACCTCGGCTCCTGTTACATTTCAACTCCACGCTGCCCAATATGCTGCCTCTGTCACGCTACTAATACCATGCCTTTGTCATGCTGCCTTTGTCACGCTACTAATACCATGCCTTTGTCATGCTGCCTCCATATCATTTTTAATGTATACGTTTTTTTGTGGTACATAACTCCCTCCCAATCCTGGTTTGGTGATATGTTGCCATAAATACGCTCCTGGTTTTTAATTGTGATACAATTCCTCCCTTCCCATACCATCATTGGGTCAACATTGCTTATATTTTGACCCACCTCCATATATTCCCTACCCCAAATACTCCCTCCCCCACATACTCCCTCTCCCATATAACAACTACTTGAAATAATACCTCTGTCTTATATACATCAGAGTGAAATTTTTACGCCAGAAGTGAATTTTTTGCCACCATAACTACCTTTTTTTACCACCACAAGTCCATTTTTTTTAATATTGGAAATAAAGTACAATTTCAACTGCATTCATTGATATCTATTGTTGTAGTAGTTCTCTCTGGAAAAGAAAACTATCCTTAATGGTCACAGAAGATAAAACACACTCTCATTTTCAATGATTTATGGAAAGGAGTTTGTGTAGGAGAAGTAGATAATGAACCTGCAAAGCCCACCTCAGATAAAGAGATTACAATTTGGGAAAACAAGAATAGAAAGGCCTATTCCTTGATTGAAGAATCTACAAATGAAGAGGTGAGTCACCATATTTCACCATTTTCAAATTCTTTTGAAGCCCTACAGAAGTTGAAGGAACTCTATGACTCACACTCCGAACTTGAAGTTGTTCAATTAATGATTAAATCGTTCAGTCTTGAACTGAAAAATGATGACCCTCTTGCTTTAGCATTAGAAGTAAGATCTATTATGCATGATACCAAAACAACTGGTGTTCAAATACACATTCTTCTCATAGCTTATGTTAAGGCACTATATCCCAATTATTCAAATTAGATTGAGCCATTGCAAGCAAGTGGAAACCTCAAGGATATTACCTTTGACTCCCTTGAGAAGAAGTTTGCTGAGCAAGAAGGATTTTTGGAAAAAGACATCTCATCAATATTTTGAAGAAGTTGTGTGTCCTGCACATAAAGAGAAGAATCATGCAAAATATTCTTCTAGACTCAAGAGGTGGCCAAAGAGGTAGAGGAAGAAGGAGTTTTAGAGGCAGGTGGGGTAGAAAATTCCAAGGAGAAAAGTCTGATCTTCATTGTATACGTTGCAATAGAGATGTTCATGATGCATCCACATGTAATTTTCCTTGGGAAAGAATTGAGCAGGAAATAAACAAAGCCAAAGGTAAAACCATTGACAAAGGGAAAGGTAAAGCACTAGAATCCACTCACTATGTTGTGGCAGATTGTAATATTGGAGTAATTGAAGACTTGCTTAATGCTTCACTTGCTTCTTGGAAAAATGATTGGTTGCTTAATTCAGGAGAAAACTTCCACATGACTTTTAGAAGAGATTTTTTTGAAGAATTTACTGATAATGTTGATGGAGCAGTATACTTTGCATACAAGTGACACTCAATCCATCAGTTCTTGGCACCATCAAGCTCAAATTGCCTGGTTTCTAGACTTTCTTCTACATGATGTTTTATAACTCCTAGAGTTGAGCAGAAACTTGTTTTCCTTGGTCCACATCCTCCAACAAGGGCACTCCATTCATATGTTTGATGGCAAGGTTGAGGTCAAAAAATCATCAAGTCGCTCACTTTTCATGATGGGGATAGAAGAAGAAGACTTTTGAAGTTGCAAGGTACCTCTGCTCATGTATAAATCTTATCATACAGTTCTCATTATGATGAAGGTACATTTCTATCAGGTATTTATGGCATGCTAGATTTGGACACTTGAATTATTACAACCTTCATATGTTGAAAAAAAAGTGGTGTTACCGATTTTCCTAAAATTCCTAGTAAACTTAACTAATGTGATGCTTGTATTCTAGGAAAGCATAGCAAACTGTCTTTTCATGGTTCACATTCCAAAGCACATAGAAAACTTGAACTTATTCATTCAGACTTATGTGGACCAATGCCTATTCCTTCTGCAAATGGAAATAAATAAATGATGACATTTATCGATGACTACTCAAAAATGTGTTGGGTTTATTTATTGAAGAACAAATCTAATGCTTTTCAAACATTCAAGAACTTTCATGCATGGATTGAAAGTAATGCACACTATCATATTGCCTTTATTCACACTGATAATGGAAAAGAATACATTTCAAATGAATTTTAAAGCTATCTTCGCCATCATGGGATCAAACATCAAACAACCGTGCCTTATAATCCCCAATTGGAATGGAGTATTTGAAAGAATGAACAGGACAATCTTAAATATGGTGTGTTCCATGATGTTTTCAAGAATGTAAAATTGAGGTTTTGGGCTGATGCAGTTCTATGTGTTGTGTATGTAAAGAATAGGTGTCCATCTAATGCTATTAGAAACAAGGCTCCTTATGAAATGTGGCATGGCCACATTCCTTCAGTAAATCATATCAGGGTCTTTGGTTCCACCTGTTATGCCTTGATACCTAAGGAACAACGAAATAAACTTGGTGCAAGGAGTCATAATTTTAACTTCTTGGGGTATTCAAATTCCTTCAAAGCATATTGTCTCTATGAAGAAGTTAATAAGAAGTTTGTTGCATCTAGAGATGTGATCTTTCTTTAATCTTCCAAGGCTGACAATGTTGTTGAGCAGTAGCTTGATCGCTTGGATAGATTCGTACATGCAAATTCATTTCAAGAATTTGATAATCAGATTCCACATCTTAAAGGGAGGATTCTTATATTGGATCAATCTATGGAATTTTATTTTGAAGTAATATCTCCCCCACATGAATCTCCAACCACTAATGAAAATTTGAGTGACGTGATTGATAGAATTGGGAGACTCAATCTTGATGTAGTCCCAACTCCGTCAGTCCCAACTCCGTCAACTGAGCATCTTGGGCCATCTCAGAAAGGTCCTCCAAAATGGTTGACAAAGACACTTGAAATTTTTCATCCTTATGAGGTTGGAAAGATAGGAACAAGAAATTCAACCAGGAAAAATTGAGGTGATGTAGATGATTCCAATTCATCTGTTGATATGGGTGTTTCTTATGATTGTGAATTGAATTTGTCTAGAGATTTTGAACCAAGTTCATTCAAAGAATCCTATTCTCATGATGAATGGAAAGAAGCGATGTGGAAAGAATATGATGCCTTGATAAAGAATGGCACTTGGAAGATGGTTTATCCTCCATAGGGAACCAAACCAATTGGCCACAAGTGGGTCTACAAGAACAAGTATAAAGATGATGGCTCACTTCACAAACATAAAGCCAGGCTCGTGGAAAGAGGTTTTGCACATAAGTAAGGGGTCAATTATGAGGATACTTTTTCCCCCACAAAAAATGGACTACCATCCGGGCACTCTTTGCCTTGGCAGCTCAGAACAGTTGGAAAGTCCATCAAATGGATGTCAAAACTGATTTCTTGAATGGATATCTGAAAGAGAATGTTTTTATGTCTCATCTAGAAGGATTTGTTGTGAAGGGACAAGAACACAAAGTATGCAAGCATATGAAATCCTTGTATGGCCTCAAGCAAGCACCGAGCCTAGTATGAAAAGTTAATTGAGTATCTTCTAAAACTCAACTTCAAACATTATGATCTCAATGATGCAAATTTGTTTATTAAGAAAGTTGGAAAAATAGTTGTATATCTTGTGGTGTATGTAGATCATCCTTTGATGACATGGAACAATGAGAGCTACATTGCATCCATAAAGAAGGAATTGAGGAAAGTTTTTGAAATGACTGACTTGGGCTATGTTCACTACTATCTTGGTATTGAAGTAACCCAACATCTGAAGTTTATATTCCTCTCTTAGAAGAAGTACATTGGAGATCTATTGAACAGGTTTAGCATGGCTGAGTGAAATCCTTTGACTACTCCAACGGAACAGAACTTGAAGCTCACATCCATTGAAGGAAAATAATTTGAGGATGCAACAAAGTATAGACAACTTGTAGGAAATCTCAACTACCTGACTACTACCAAACTAGACATTTCATTTGTTCTTGGAATTCCCTCCAGGTTTATGCAAAAGCCTTGTGAGGGACATTGGTTTACTGCAAAAAGAGTTCTAAAGTACTTGAAGGGAACGCAAGACTTGGACTCAATGGAGACAAAGAAACTAGGGTATCTACTTCAGGTTATGTTATGTGTCTTGGACCAAGAGTTGTCTCCTGGAGATCAAGTAAATAATCAGTTCCAATAGATTCCACAATTGAGGTTGAATATGTGGCAGCAGCTGAAGCAACAAAGGAAATTGTGTGGCTTGGGAAAATCCTCGAAGATTTGAAGCAGAAACAAATGCATTCAACTCCTCTCATGATTGATAACACTTTTACAATAAAGTTGGCCAAGAAACCAAAGATCCATGATCGAATGAAACACATTAATACAAAATACCATTTGATTCGACACCATCTTAAGGCCAAGACAATCCATCTACACCAATGTTCCATAAATGAGCAGAATGCAAACATCTTCACCAAAGCGCTTTGAAGAAAAGTTCGAAAGATTCAGAATCATCCTTGGATTCATTAACATCCCTTCATATAAAGGGGGGGAGAATGTTGACACCTAATCTTTGGGATTAGGAAATTCATGTAAATAATGTAAATAGAAAATACAAAGGTTAGGAATATGAAGAGACACTGGGAGCTGAAGCCGAAGAGTCTCTCCCTCCTTGTATATATCCATAAGCAATCTTAATGCAAAAACACAATTTGCATTGTGGAGTTACCTCCTACTTTGACATCAAGCACTAATGTGGGAGGTGGTAACCCAGGTCTTAACCAAGGTAACCCCATAGGTAGAACCTCTTCAGGTGTGGCCACTAATCCACCCTTGCTTCCCTATATGGCTGGTTTCAGCCTCCCTGATTTCATCCAGCTTATCAACAATCCTCTTTTCCATACCCCGAATTGGCCTCTCATGCCCACCAAGCTTCCTTCTAACAATCCCAAGTTTGAAGGTAATCGTGGAGAATACCCCACCAATCATGTTCACTCTTTTCACATGTGGTTTTTATCGAATTCCATTACCGAAGACTCTATTCGTCTTCATCTCTTCCAATGCACCCTAACTAGAGTTGTTTCCAAATGGTATGTGGACCAACCGCATGCCCTTCACTCTACCTTTGTAACTTTCGCCAAATATTTTCTTTCATATTTCTAGCTACCTCTCTGATATGACATAGGTATCGAACTATTAACCTATTTTTGTCAAACTTTTGCCACTGCCTTTCTAACCATGTACAAGAATGGTGCAAAAGGAGGAGCATGCGTAGAGCCCATGAGCTTGAAAGACTGTGTATATATGGATTGGTTCTTAAGAACTCTTTTGGCCTCCATGGGTAAATATGTCACCTCCCACTTCCCTCAGTCTAGGGAAGAAGCTCTCTAAATAGCCTTAAAACATGATCTGATATATTCCCAATAAGGTCATGTTTATATTGTCCTCCCCTGTCTGCCTTGGCATGGTGTTGGTAATGCGTCAGGGGCATCTCATAGTATCATTGGATCTCTTTCCCACCCTTATGGGTTGAAGTCCTCTAGAGGAAGCTACTTATGGGTTGGAGGGGAAGGGTAACCAACATCAACAAGCTCAAGGTAACCAAGGAAATCAAGGTCAACAACCTAATTCCCTTAAGGGTGACCAACCTAATCCAACAACCCAGTAATAAGGTGGACACCCCAAGCAGAACAAGGCTATTAGAACTAATAAATAGTGTGCTTGTTATGGATTTTTTGGCCATTATACTCATGAATGTCCCATTTTACCTCAGATATGTAAGGTATGGGAAGCTCAAGCAACTTCCTCTAGAGGACTCCAACCCATAAGCAGCTTCCTCTAGAGGACTCCAGCCCATCTCTCCACCTCCTCCCCCTCCCTCTTCATCACAAATGATTGTGCTTACAAATACTTTTCCTCGTCAAGGATATGTGGTTGCACAATCGACACAGAGTATTGCATCCCCTAAACCTTCACAATTTGGCCAAAAACAATAAAAATATGATGGAACATCATGAATGTCCCATTCTTCCTCAGATGTGTAAGGTATGGGAATCTCAAGCAAATTCCTCTAGAGTACTCCATCGCATATCTCCAGCTCCTTCCCCTCCCTCTTCATCACAACCGACTGTGCTTACAAATACTTTTCCTCATCAAGGATATGTGGCTGCACAACCAACATAGAGTATTGCATCCCCTCAACCTTCACAAAAACAAAAAACAAAAAACAAAAACAAAAAGCAAACACAAACAAACAAAACAAAAACAAAAACAAAAACAAAAAAAACCAAAACGAAAAAACAAACAAACAAATAAACAAAAACAAAAACAAAACCAAAAACAAAAACAAAAACAAACAAAAAACAAATAAATAACAAATAAATAAATAAATAAATGACCAGATCCTCATGATGGATTCCAAAGAAATCAACCTCCAAACAAAGTCGCGCAATATGACAGTCCTCCTAATAAGTGAGCGACTGACTCCCAACCTCAAAGTTCCATTGAGTGCCTATCATCACCAAATGGTACCTTACATATCCCTCAACCGAGGGTAGAGGTTCACCCCAAGATCAATAAAGTTCCATTACGTCAAAATGTTGATTCTTCTAAAGTCTCCTAGACCTAAAGTATAGTAGATTACTTGGCACAATATCTTACCACCATGTCAACGTTGGAATTCCCCCAAATGTGCCCATCCCTACGGAAATCTCTATTATCTGCTTTGGGCACTGTTGATCCCTCTGACAATTGTTTGATTATCTTTGATGTTAATAAAGTGGAACATCTCCCCCTTCCTTCATCTGTTTTTTTCAAATACTAGTCTCCATAAAAAAACCAATGTCCAGCAATGTATAATAGACGAAGGTGCCCCCACCTGTGTGATGGCCGCTAGTGTTTGGAAGAAACTTGGTTCCCTTAACCTGTCATCATCTACTATCACTCTTCGTGCTTCGAATAGTCACCCCTCATAACCCCTTGGTTTGACTACAACTTCCCCATTACTATTGTTGGAAAGACAGTCTTGATTGACATTGAAGTCATTGATGGCCCTTTAGATTATAACATCTTGTTGGGTTGTAGTTACACATATTCCATGTCAACTCTTGCATCCTATGTCTTTCGCAAGATGTGTTAAAATTGGAAAATAGGGTTGAATTCCACTTTGGATAGCTCGGTTTATGGAGATGATGATTGCATTGAATTCCTCTTTTCAAGACCAAAATTGACCTAAATATCATCAAATTTGGACAAAAGAACGTGTATTTTTTAATTATAAGCCCACATGTGCATATTTGATCAGTCAACCCTAAAGAAATTGGACACCCATGGAAGGCTATAAATACAAGTGACCTCCACCTCATTTGGACATACTTATGTATCATTATTCTTTCCTCTTTATTATTTTTGGATCACACAGGTTTGAGGCAGATCCACGGAGGAATGGGTTCGTACGAAGGTGAAATTGTAGGGTCTGAAGCTCGCATTCCTATTTTAGGGTTTTTGGGCTTCAATCGCAAGCATGACACAGATATATCTTGATTACAATCGCTCAATGTCTGAGGTAGATCCACGGAGGAATGGGTTCGCACGAAGGTGAAATTGCAGGATCCGAAGCTCTCATTTCTATTTTAGGGTTTTTGGGCCTCAGTCACAAGCATGACACATATATATATCTCAACTGCAGTCGCTCACTGGTTGGCTCATCCGCGTGATTGGTGATTTTTAGTTGCATGCACAACATGTCCTCCATGCGAATAGCATCTAGGGTTTCTAAGTCATAGTCGCAGGCTTTCCAAAAGGTAATTTTGAAAACAGTCGTTGGCTTACAAGCTCAAGGGACAAAATGGAACCTCCCAATCACACGCATGAATCCTCCTCCATGCGACTAGGACCTAAATGTTGAAATTTTAATTGTCCAAGGTTTTCGCTCGTTGACCACAATGTTTGGCAGTTGACTACAGATAGTAACAGTTCATTATAGGCTTTTGAATTAGGGTTTTGAGTATGAGCATTGTTGCGTTCATTTCATGGATTTTGTTTAGTTGATTTTGATGGATAGTTGTATGGATGAAGATATGGATCATTTTACTCCCTTTTATTGAATCATTTAATAACAATCTAATAAGAAGAAGAATCTGAAAGGATTTTCCCCATAGTGGGTTTTTCCCTAGCCTTCGACCAATCTTGGTGTCTCTACGTGTGAATTTTCTTCTTCTATTGTTCATTTTTGTTCCGTTGCATTGATGATGATGATGATATTGATATTTTTAAATAGTTGTGTATGTTGTTGAATAATGATGTAAATCTAAATAATGTTATGATGTTATGGGGTGAATTTAATGTGTTAATGAAGAAATTCAATTATCAAAGAAAAGAACAATATAGCCCTAAGAAAATATAACAATGGTATTAGAGTTGGGTTGAAGAAAAGTCATTGAACATCACCCCTATGAAGACACCTTTGATGGAAGCATGAGAAGATGGAGGATACCTAAAAGAATTCTAGGATTTCAAGGAAACCCTAGGAAATTTGGATGTTAGGGTTTGATGGATATTATGAGGTTAGGGTTTGAGAGAAACCCTAGTTTATGGAAAAGATTTGAGATATGACATCTAGAAACCCTAGCATGGTCAATGTGAAGATGCTCAAGAACTTGTGATAGATTTGATGAAGTCCTAGACGGGATAGTTTCTATTAGGCTTGGTTGTTGATGAAGTTGATGAATATATATTGAAGGCAACAAGTGGACAATGGATAGTGATGGCTCTTGAAGGTTAGTTCAAGAGGGAGATGATCACCTCTCATTGACTATAAGTACTCTCCGAATTATGATGCTCCTTTATGTCTTCTCTTTAGACTTATGGATTTTATCATTGTTTTGATTACTCATACCTCCTAAATATATATTTGAGTATGTGGATGCTTCTAACCTGCTAATGAGTTGTGATAAGTGGATCCTTCTTAAGGATCATGGCTAGTGCAGGAAGAGAAGAACTAGCATTGGAAAAGGTAAAAATGTACTTGATGAAAAGGTGACAAAGGACTACAAGTTGCTTATGAAAAATAAGAAGGTGCATATGTATCTAAATGCTACAAGGTATTTATGGTGTTGTTTCAATGTTATACTTCAGCGGTAATATTGATGGCAAGGTGAGCCTTAAGACATGATGAAATGGCACATGTATGCATATGAAAGGAAGTTTGATTCATGATACCTATGATGAAATGATGCACTTGGTAGTGAACAAATATCTTACCTTTTAGATATGATGAACTTCTTGATTCTATGAAGCTACTTAATATTGATCTTTGATATATTGGTATGCTTGATGTATGGCTAACATCTATCATTTTAGATATCTTGAACCCATAAAGAAGGATAACACCTCAATTATAATAGATGGTAACTTGATACTATTGATAATGTTTGTTAAAAACATGGTAGCCATGATGATATAACTATAATAATGAGATTGATATTCAGGATCTTTTGTTGACCATGCTTTTGTTTTAATGTGCTTAGTAATTATGGCATATGGTAAAATTGAATGCCTTGGCTAGATGGATTGAGTTATGTGACAAAGAAGTAATTTTGTGATCATGATTCTTGAAGTATACTCCTATAGATATTTGACGCTATCCCTTGATGAAATATTGATGTCATGATGTAATAGTGAAGTAGTTGATGCTAACATGATATGACCATGAGAAATATGTGATATACACTGACTTTATGATCTAACAGATTTGTTGATGCATGAAAATATTATAGACAGGTTGACAACAGGAATAATATTGGTTGAACGGGCTACTCTTTAAGAGGGAGAAACTCTCCATAAGATCCCTACTCCTGTTATCATTTGCATTAGATGTATAGAGGATTATTTATTGTTGAAGTATGATTTATGAATAGACAAATATATGATATTGTTGGTATATAGCAAGTTATGGTCTAAGAAGAGAGAGTTTTCCTTACTCTAAGCCTCTACTACATGAAAGAAAGCTTGAGGGTGCATTTATAGCCTCTCAACCGCATGGAAGAAAGCCTATGGGTGCGGTTATGCCTGAATCTCTCAAAGGTAAAGTCTTATCCATAAAATCAAGAATGTACCAACAATATAATAGTCTTACATATGTGGATCAAACATCAAAATGTCCTATGAGTAGGGAAGTTTGAATTCTTGAATTATTATAATGTGAATATGTTGAATAAACCTGTGTTTGCAAGTGACCTAGTTATGCATATCAATACGTCATTATGGCTTAACCATTGAGGCCTATGTATGACAATACTGGATAATAGTTGCAAGGGTTTGACTAGTTTTGGGTGATTGATATAAATGAGTAGCGTTTGGAGTTTTGACATGATGCTTGATAATGAGTTAGAAATTTGACTTCATGTTGACATATGTTTTGGGCTATAGATCTCACTATGATAGAAAAATTTTGGTTTTTACCTGATGTCTAATGACTTTATTTGACGACCAATGATTTTCCTTGATAATAATGCTATATGGACATGGTGACTTTCAATGACTTATATTTCTACTCAATAGATATTTTGTGTTGACATCATTAGCTTTGACACATTGGTTAAAGTATTAACATATGTGATTTAGTATGAAGTAATCTCACAATAAATGAATGGAAATTGCATGAGTTCTCCTTGAAGTATGCATTTGCATCTAGTGATAGAAATGATTTATATTATGATCATGAGGATGACTTGATGAAGTTTGGTTTGATATTGCTTGGTAAATGACAATTTGTTGGCATGACACTAGATAAAGTCATAACTTTATATTTGGATATGAGCTCTACCTGTCACTTGGTCTAAAGAATTTGATGATTTTAATATCAGTTCTCATCTGGCTTCTAAACTTTGAAAAGATGACTTAGTTGATTTGATTACATAGTATTGATTTGTGAAAGAGTAAGCATATTGCTTTGGTCAATTGTTATGTTTGCAGAAAGCATTGTATGAAGAAAGCTCCCCGAGCCTGATATGTCTGCATTGATATGATGAATCATAGATGATGTGTCGATCCAAACCTCTACTTCAAAAGTGATCCAGGGTATGGCTTTGATTTTATATATTGATGGTCTATTCTTGACATAAAATGAGCCTTTGATGATCAAAGTAAGAGGGAGATGGCATCTAAAGTTCAAAATGAAGAATCATGACATGATGTATCACATCCTGAAGTTGGGAAAATAAAATATATATAGTGAAGTTATTAAAGAAAATTGAAATGGAAATCCTTGGACACTCTAATCAAAGTTCAAGAAGTGATGAAAAGATATTGTTGAACCTATATTGGCAACTGATAGTCGATTGAAGCATTGATGTTCCAACACCTGTCCGTATATATGTGTGTGTGTGTGTGTGTTGTGCATATAACTTGAGTAAATTCATGATTGAGCCGCTTCATACACATTGAGTTTCCACCGAGCACACTTTGAGATATTTGCATGGGATGGTCTATATTTGGTCTGAGACATTCTTCCTATGCTATGTGACTACATGAATAAATCGATGTTATTTGGGACATTTGTTGATGAGATAAGCACACTTCGGTGTTGCCTTAGTATGATAGTTTCCATGATATTCAGGATGAAAGGTCTGTAGCTTTAACCATGATCGAGGTTGAGTACGATGCTACTAGCATAGATAGATGTGAGGCAGAATGAAAAAGCTCATTAGAGAGTTGTTTGAGCGGTTTCTAGATATGATAGGGCTACATTGCGTTAAAAATGAGTGGGAACTAATTGGCAAAGAATCTTTTATGTAGCTAGGACTAAGATGCCTTCGTATATTGAGATATTTTTGCTCTACAAGGACAATATTAGGCTTGTGGTTGCTGCCTCCATGAGAGGGAGGATGAATATGGTATCCTTTTTGTCATATATATATTTTTATTCTAATATGATATTTGATTTGATGTCCTGTATGAGTAAGAGACAAATACTATTGAGACATGATGATTACCAGATATGAGCACAATGATATATTTATGATCTATAGAGAGCATCATTGATCGAGGACACTGAGCCAACTCTTCCCCCTTGTTTGAGCTCCCGAAGTGTGGAATTGAGATGGAGGGCTCCTGGGGTTGAGGGATATTTAGACAATAGGGTATTGCCCATATCTATTACCAATAGGGTTGGAGATGTTTCTCCCCTATCTTGGTATTTGTATAGTATACCCCATTTGGAATCATACCCACAAGTCAAGCTTGTTGGGATTGTCCCTCCCCGTCTAGAAAATGGGTTGAGGAGGCTTGGGGCATATGATCCTTACCTTTTGGTAAGTTGCATATCTAGCCCAAGCTCATATTATGATGCAGGTTTTCTACCACATGACTACAAAGTTTCATTGTTGGGAAGATCGGTAGGAAATAAGATGGGTTGAGATGTGCTCCCCTATATCACCTATTGCTTGATATGTGTCGTAGATGTTTAGCTCCCCCATGAGATTATGGGTTGAGATGTGCTCCCCGATGTGGTTCTAGGTTGATATTTTATCTCTTATGATGATACAGGTCATAGAATTGGTTCCCTGCGGACGTTTCCTATATGGTGGGCTCCCCACTAGCAGTGATTCCAGGTGGTAGCAGTGGCTCCCCTTTGAATAAAGGGAGGTAGTTGAGGCTCCTTTCCAATGTCAAATTCTTCTTATTTTAAATTCAATAATGTTCAACATATGAGAAGAGAAAATCAAGGACATTTTTTGATGAGATAAGAACATTTGGGTGTTGCCTTAGTATGATATTTGCCATGATATTTAGGATGGAAGGTCTGTAGCTTTAAACATGATCAAGGTTGAGTACGACGCTGCTAGCATAGATAAATGTGAGGAAGGATGAAGAAGCTCATTAGAGAGTCGTTTGAGCGATTTCTGGATATGACAGGGTTACATTGCAATAAAAATGAATGGGAACCGATTGGAAAAGAATCTTGTATGTAGCTGGGACTGAGATGCCTTCACATATTGAGATAGTTTTTCTCTACAAGACAATATTAGGCTTGTGGTTTTTGCCTCCATGAGACGGAGGATGAATATGGTATCCTTTTTTTCATATATATATTTTTATTCTAATATGAAATTTGATTTGATGTCCTGTATGAGTAGGAGACAACTACTATTGAGACATGATGATTACCAGATATGAGCACAATGATATATTTATGATCTATAGAGAGCATCATTGATCGAGGACACTGAGCCAACTCTTCCCCCTTGTTTGAGCCCCCGAGGTGTGGAATTGAGATGGAGGGCTCCTGGGGTTGAGGGATATTTAGACAATAGGGTATCACCCATATCTATTACCCATAGGGTTGGAGATGTTTCTCCCCTATCTTGGTATTTGTAGAGTATACCCCATTTGGAATCATACCCACAAGTCGGGCTTGTTGGGATTGTCCCTCCCTGTCTAGACAATGGGTTGAGGAGGCTTGGGGCATATGATCCTTACCTTTTGATAAGTCAGGTATCTAGCCCAAGCTTAGATTATGATGCAGGTTTTCTACCACATGACTACTGAGGGTCATTTTTGGGAAGATCAATAGGAAATAAGATGGGTTGAGATGTGCTCCCCTATATCACCTATTGCTCGATATGTGTCGTATATGTTTAACTCCCCCACGAGATTCTGGGTTAAGATGTGCTCCCCGATGTGCTTCTAGCTTGATATGTGATCTCTTATGATGATGCAGGTCATAGAATTGGTTCCCCGCTAATGTTTCTGGGGTGGTATCATTGGGCTCCCCATTGGCAGTGATTCGAGGTGGTAGTAATGGCTCCCTTATGAATAGAGGGAGGTAGCTAAGGCTCCCCTCCAATGTCAAATTCTTCTTATTTTAGATTCGATAATGTTCGGCATCTGAGTAGAGACAATCAAGGATAATTAGGAACAAGCAAGAGATGAAACAAGACGAATAGTGATGATGAGATGCTTGAGATTGGATACGATTTGATGACAGGATACACATGACATGATTCCAGTGGAATTCTTAGTGTAGGGTCACCCCCGCACATACCCACAGTATGCATAAACATGCATAAACACAACTGCCCCAAGTATTTGACTCTCAAAGGAGTCAAATCTTCAATCTGTAATGGTTAAGGCCCTCTATAATAGTTCCTTTGTATCAAAACACAATCACCCCGCCAAAACCTCCCTATCGGGACTTTTGAACAGACCTCAAACCTTAGTTTATGACTTTATTAAAGTCTTCCTTCTCAATCCTTCTATCAAGGATTAGAACCCTCTCATTAACTCTTAACACATTTTTTATATACATTTTAACGTATAAAACCTTCTATCAGCGCTCTTCCACTTTATAACCCATTACAAAGGAAAATTCGTTTACAAAGGGAAATACGCACAAAACCTTACCTTTCCGCCCTTCGTACGGTCTTCAGCACAGATTCTGAGACACCTTTATCATAATCGTAATCAGTTATCGGCGCCTTCGTGGGTTCATTAACACATATATGTCTATCGCATTTGATATGTGATAACGCATTACCGGACCTCAAATATTATATAGCTGCGCTTATAAACCTTTCGGGCCCGCTTCTCATTACTCCTCCACACTTAACGCGATACAAAGGGAAACATTGAAATTCTGCTCTAAATCACAAAAGAGCACTTCAAATTCATTAAACCAATGACTATGTTTATCATCGAGTCTATATCTTATCGCTCCACAGTGCTGCTCCGACCTCCGCCTTCTCCAATATGCGATAAGCAACCAGATATGGACCATCGATTTAACGTCAGATATGACGGTTGTCGCTTAATCGCAATATTGCAATCACTCTATTCAAAGGCCATTCCAGTCCTCGTCCCAATGATTTCCGTCAATGTAATAAGATCTAGACTGTTGATCCCACAGATCTAACGGCTCCTGAGCATTGATTCTTTACTCCTTGCTATCTCTTTACTTGTGTTTTTTTCCATCATTTCTTCAATATTCTCTGTGGTTTTGGTTTTTCCCCAAAGGATTCTGTCCTTCGCTATTTTGCTGCTCAACACTTTCTGAGTTTACCTCCTCAAACTCTCAACTTCGCTATCTCTTCAAAACTCTGCTATACTGCTTCAATTGGACTTGATGATCCATTACAATTCTTCTGAATCGAACTCCTCTCTTTGCGTGTTCTTCACCCGAATTTTGCTTGCAACCATAGTTATAGAACCTACGAATTCTCCATTTATATGTAATTCAGTCATTCAATATAATTTCACACATTCACACAATCCGGAATACACTTCTATATATATAAATATGAACAGCGATTACAGAATGAGACTCTCCATCTCTCACAGGCCAAATCTTCGATATTTGTGCCCTCTCTTTGACTCTTCCTGTAGGCTTACATATATGCCAGGAGTTATGTTGAACTGTCCTGTTTCGACTCCTATATCTACTAAATCGACTCCTAAATCGTCTCTCCACTATGTTCACTACAATTAATTCCTAAAAGCTCTCTCTCATCCCTCGAATCATGAACTGTTCTAAGAATCCTAATTGGTTTTGGATTCTTATCATTTATTCCCACTCATGTTCTCATTTATTTGAGAGCATTTAAAACTTCCTCCATTATCTAATTAAATCACCTAAAGGCCTAAATATTGCATTAACTTGAGACTTAGGAAACTACTTCTCTAAAGCTACATGACCCACTATGTCTACTTAATTACAATGATTTTCTCTGGGCTGCATGCTCCTACATCAGACTCCCAAAGTAAAAAGTATTCATGATCTCCTGATCATGTGTCTTCTCATCTTTGTTTTCCTGGATCCCACACTTTGTTCTGTAAATGTCCACGTGCTTTGTTCCCTTGTTGTTGTTGTACTTCTGTTGTCTTTTGCTCCATTTTCTTCTTCTTGTCACTTAGATTCAAGTTCTGATTGATCTCTCTTCCTGTTGCTACCATTTTTCTCCATTTGAACTACTTCATCATCAGCTCCCACATTTCTTCCATCTCTTTCTCCAGTTCATCTTTGGGCTGGTCCATTTTCTGCTTCATATTTCTGCCTCCTTCTCTTTGTTTCAGCTTATTGCTGTCCACTAGTTCTTCAATTTGCTATTGGTTTTATTTACTTACTTCAACTTTTGCCTTGGTTGCTTTCCTGACTTCTACTTTGCTTTCTCCAACTTTTGCTGTGACTCCTATGCTGACTCTTGCTTTGCTTGCTGCCTCCCTATCATCCTTACCCTCTTTCATGATTGAATCATGACTGTTCAACACTTTCTCCAGCAAATTAATTTCTCTATTCCATGGATTGAATTCTTCCATAGAATTCTCTTCCTTCACCTTTATTTGGTTGTTTACTTGTGCCAAATATCCTCCAGTAATTGCGACAAAACCTGCATTTACAAAACACTTGTTAAAATAAAAAACATAAGGCTTCAGTGCCTTATCTTCGTTTGGCAACAATTCAGTTTGTTGCTCTGTTTATTCCTCCTTTGTCAACACATCAGTATGTTGATTATAACTCTCCAAAGAATTCATGAGACTATCCATTAGCCTCTCTTCCACACCATCTGTCCTAATGATGCCTTCCTACTCTTGTCCACCATAGTGAACTCCTTTTTCTGCAATCATATTGTCATACTCTGAATTCTCCTGCAAATATTCCAGAAATGCAATTTCTCTGTGACACTTTGCAAGCATTTCATCATCACTTCCATTCCTAAGTTCTTTCTGCTTCAATAATTCACTGCTTTTCTCATTTAAGAGGCATTCTTCATCCTCCTTTACTTCAGATTTTTTATCTTTTGAAAGATACTCTTCCATACTTATGGCAGTTTCTAGAGATTGCTCATCCTTTGCAAACCACTCCTTTATTAGTGTTATTTCTCCCTTTGCTAAGTCTTTTGCATAGACGTCTTCCTTCTTAACATATTTCAGTAGAGGTCCTTCTTTTTCCTTGACTATCTCTACAGCTTCCATGGCTACTTTCACTGTGCCTATCATCATAGTGAATGGATGATCCTTTACTATGTTTTTAGTTAACATAGTCTCTTTTTCAAGTTTGCCTTCAATCTCTTGTTGTTTACCTTACCCAAGAGCTATCCTTGTCTTGCCATCTGCATTAATGTTCTCCTGCATTTGATTTCCATCAATAACATCAATCAAACTCATTTGATTACCTTTCTGAGATAGTATTCCTTCATTCTTCATCAAAATAAGATCTTGATTCCTCATCTCCATGAAAGCTTCTATAGACTCATCCATAGACATTTTCTTCTGTATGCAGTCAAATTCCTCCTCTTCTGAAAAGTTTTCTTTGTCGCCTTTTGCTTCTAGATCTTCATCTCCTCTGAAGAGACCTTCAAAAGGCTACTTTTCTCCTGTAATATCTGCCATTATACACAAACTATCAGTTTTAAAAATATAAGACCCTATGGTCCCACTTGATGGTTCAGCCATCATATCTCCTTTCTGTTCTAAATCCTTCATATGATTCAGAATTTCTTTGATGTTCTCCTCTTCAATCTCCTCAAGCCCTTCACTTGGTTGCTTGATATCTTTCTTCAACTGCATATAAGACCTATCTATCTCATCTTCTTCCAAAACAGAATTTAGATTTCGCTTATCTTCTTCCTCCTTTATGACAATATTAGCAATTTTTCCTTCTTTACATGTTTCACCTGCAAACATACACAAATTAGATTTAAAATCATGTGACCCTTTGGCCTCACTTGAAGTTTCAGTCTCCAAGTCTTCATCTTCACTTTCTCCCAGAATTTCTCCTTGTTCTGGTTCACAAATGGACTCTTCCATTCCCAACTCAACTTCCTTGAGTTTTTCCATCAGCCATTTCACTTTCTTTTGATGTAGCCTTTTCTGCATCTCATGCCACTCCACTGGCTTCTTCCTCAAGACCCAACCTAGTCTCTAGATTTCCTCAAGTATTCTTCTTAATGCATCGAGTTTTTCTTTTAACTCTGCAACCTCCTTGTCAATTTCCTCTTGACTCGTCCTCTTGCCATTTTCCTTGGCATCCTTCTTCTCATATCTTCTGTTGTGGCTTCTTTCTGAACCTCTACTGTGACTATCAGTAGTCATCTTCTTCTCCTCTTTCTTCATGAGCTCCCCACTCATCTGCAACAAGCCTCTGCTACAGCTAGTCCTCCTGGCTGCAATATTACCTCACTAAGCTCTCCTCACTTAGTCTTTTGGTAAGCATGGTCCTCTATCTAGAACCTCTTCTTGAGCAACACCTTTGCTACTTCTAGGCTTCTGCAATCTCTCACTCTCTCTTGAGAACACTTCAATTGTCCTCTCTGTCCAATCTCTTTTTGGATTCTTCAGGTTCACTGCCACTTTCCTTCAGAGTGTTTTCCTTACTCTGTATTCAAGAACACATCTGGTTCTCCTCTCATAGCTTCTCTTGTTGTCACCTGTGCATTAGTATATAAACACACATTCTCAATTTAAAACAGAACATATTACCTCACTTTCAAGATCTCAGCATGATCTTGTTTCAACCATTCTTCCTGTACTTTGAATGGATTGTATTATGTTTACTCTCCAAGTTCTCTTTCCTTTAGAACTTGCATTAAACAATCTTGCTTTCTCTTTCCTTTAAGGAATCCTCTGTTCCTGCGTACTCCAAGCTTCTGCTGAAAATGCTACAATCTCCCACTGTAGTCTTTGCCATTCATTCATGCACATTACCTTCTTCTGTGTGCAAACTCCCTTCATAGGAAAACTTCCTCATTCTAATTACAACTATGCTCTAATTTCAACCTGCTTTGATTACAAATCTGCTCTGATACCACTAATGGTGCAGGGTCACCCCCGCACATACCCATAGTATGCATAAACATGCATAAACACAACTACCCTAGGTATTTGACTCTCAAAGGAGTAAAATATTCAATCTTTAATGGTTAAGGCCCTCTATAACAGTTCCTTTGTATCAAAACACAATCACCCCGCCAAAACCTCCCGATCGAGACTTTTGAACAGCCCTCAAACCTTAGTTTATGACTTTATTAAAGTCTTCCTTCTCAATCCTTCTATTGAGAATTAGAACCCTCTCATTAACTCTTAACACATTGTTTATATACGTTTTAACGTATAAAACCTTCTATCGACTCTCTTCCACTTTATAAACCATTACAAAGGAAAATCCATTTACAAAGGGAAATACGCACAAAACCTTACCTTTCTACCCTTTGTACGGTCTTCAGCACAGATTCCGAGAAACCTTTATCGAAATCACAATCGGTTATTGGCGCCTTTGTGGGTTCATTAACACATATATGTCTATCACATCCGATATGCGATAACACATTACCGAACCTCAAATATTATATAGATGCTCTTATAAACCTTTCAGGCCCGCTTCTAATTGCTCCTCCACACTTAACGCCATACAAAGGGAAACATTGAAATTCCGCTCCGAATCACGAAAGAGGACTTCATTAAACACGTGACTATGTTTATCGTCGAGTCCATATCTTATCACTCCATAGCGCTACTCCGACCTCTGCCTTCTCCGATATGTGATAAGCGACCAGATCTAGACCGTCAATCTAACGTCAAATCGGACGGTTGTCGCTTAATCACAATATCGCAATCGTTCTATTCAAAGGCCATTCCAGTCCTCGTCCCAATGGTTTACGCCGATGTGATAAGATCTAGGCCATTGATCCCACAGATCTAACGGCTCTTGAGCGTTGATGCTTTACTACTCACTATCTCTTTACTTGTGTCTTTTTTCCATCATTTCTTCAATATTCTCTATGGTTCCGGTTTTTGCCCAAAGGATTCCATCCTTCGCTGTTCCACTGCTCAACACTTTCTGAGTTTAGCTCCTCAAACTCTCAACTTCGCTATCTCTCCAGAACTCTGCTCTGCTGCTTCAATTGGACTCAATGATCCATTACGATTAGTCTAAATCTTTCTCTTCTCTCTACGTGTTCTTCACCCGAATTATGCCTGCAATCATTGTTACAGAACCTACGAATTCTCCATTTATATGTAATTCAATCATTCAATATAATTTCACACATTCACATACTCCGGAATAGACTTCTATATATCTAAATATGAATAGCGATTACAGAATGAGACTCTCCGTCTCTCACAGGCCAAATCTTTGATATCTGTGCCCTCCCTTTGACTCTCCCCGTAGGCTTACATATATGCCAGGAGTTCTGTTGAACTATCTTGGTTCAACTCCTATATCTACTGAACCGACTCCTAAATTCTCTGTCCACTATGTTCACTTCAATTAATTCCTAAAATCTCTCTCTCGTCCCTCAAATCATGAACTGTTCTAAGAATCCTAATTGACTTTGGATTCTTATCATTTATTCCCACTCATGTTCTCATTTATTTGAGAGCATTTACAACTTTCTCCATTATCTAATTAAATCACTTAAATGCATAAATATTGCATTAACTTGAGACTTAGGAAACTACTTCTCTAAAGCTACATGCCCCTATGTCTACTTAATTACAATGATTTTGTTTGGGTTGAATGCTCCTGCATCAATTCTCCCTAGATGAGAGGGAGTGTTAGAATTGGAAATTAGGTCCAAATTCCACTTTGGAAAGCTCACTTTATGTATATGATGACTTCATTGAATTCCTCTTTTCGAGAGGACCAAAATCAACCTAAAGATCATCAAATTTGGACAAGGGAAAGTGTATTTTTGAATTATAAGCCCACATGTACATATTTGATTAGGTCAGCCCTAAATCAAATTGGACACCCTTGGAAGGTTATAAATACAAGTGACCTCCACCACATTCGGACATAATTATGGATCATTCTTCTATTCTCTTTTTTTTTTTTTTTTCTTGCATAAGTCTTAGGTAAATCCGCGGAGGAATGGGCCCGCACAAAGATGAAATTGCAGGGTCTGAAACTCACATTTTTGTTTTAGGGTTTTTGGACCTTAGTCGCACGCATGACACAAAGATATCTCAACTACAGTTACTCGTTGGTTCGCTCATCAGTGCAGCTGAATATTTTTAGTCACATGCACAAAACATCCTCCCTACAACTGGCACCAAGTGTTTTTGAGTCACAGTCGCAGGCCTTCCAAAAGGTGATTTTGACTGCAATCGTTGGCTTATAAGCTCAAGGGAGCGACTGGAACCTCCCAATCGCATGCATGAGTCCTCCATGTGACTGGGACCTAAATGTTGAAATTTCAGTGGTCTAAATTTTTCGCTCATTGACCACAGTGTTCGGGAGTTGACCGCAGATAGTAACAATTCATTACAAGCTTCTGAATCAAGGTTTTGAGTATGAGCATTGTTGGGTTTATTTTATGGATGTTGTTTAGTTGATTTATTTTGAAAATTGTATGGATGAAGATATGTATCATTGTACTCTCTTTTGCTAAATCATTCAATGACAATCTAATAAGAAGAATAATTTGAAATGGTTTTCCCCATAGTGGGTTTTTCCCTGGTCTCCAACCAATCCTAGTGTCTCTACATGTGAATTATTTTCTTCTATTTCTCCTTTATGTTATGCTGCATTGATGATGATGATATTTTTCTTTCTACATAGTTGCATATGTTGTTGAATAATGATGTAAATTTGAATAATATTATGATTTTATGGGGTGAATTCAATGTGTTAATTAAGAAATTCAATTATCAAAGCAAAGAACAATATAGCCCTAAGAAAAATTAATAAGGTGTGTTTTCCTCACAATGGAAATATCATCAATATTGATCAGTTGACTTTCTATGACCCTCGGTCTTAGATTTCACCTCAAAACACTATTTCATTAATGACTAGCAATCAAAACACTCCCCCCCTTATCGATGTTTCCCTTAGAGGCTATAAAGATTCCACGTTGCTTGGGGATTACTTATATGGTCCAACCCCTACTCCTTCGAAGCCTAACTATTTGATTATTTACATGCTTCAAGCATCACGAGCCACAGGAAAGAAGCCCGATATGTATTCACAACAGCCAGCTCTTCTACAACCCCTTGCTCAAGACACAACTTTCCCTTTAGGTACAATTCCCCCAGGCCATTTCTCTCCTACTAGTATCTCTCTCGATCATTTTCCACCAGGAATAGTTCCCCCAATTCTTTCCCATCTTGGAGTAGTTTGTCCAGATCATTATCCCTTCGATCATATACCCTTCTTATCCTCACCACCAGGAATCTTTTGTACCCTTTTAATGGCTACATTGAGTCTTCCCAACATCACCTTGGGGCTCCCAATCTAGTACATTGATCCTCTCGAAAACACTCCTCCCGACCAACTTAAACCTTATATAGCTTTGACTCTAGTTCAACTTATTTTTACCTCCCCTTCCTTTGCTTTAGTTCCACAACAACCTCAATAGGAATCCACTCTTGTTGCGAAAGCATCTGGTGAGGGGGGGAAATCCCCAAAAAAGGGAAACAAAGACAAGACACCCCAAGTAACTCCCACTCCTCCTAAACCACAAAATCCCTCTCCTCCATGTTCTTTGTGTGATGTTGTTGGGCATGCCACCAATTTCTTGAGATACCTCATATTAAGAATGTGTTCTATGATACTTTTCCCAACCTTAACATTACTCAGGTCCATGTTACCTTACGGAAGTCCGCCAAAAAGAACAAAACATTACGCACAAATCACCCTTATGATTTGTGTAATAAGTATGGACATTATTCCCATCATTGTCCCCATCTTGAATATTTTCATGATACGCTTCAAGTGCTTCATGAGTTATATGCTACTCATAGTGATTCTACTTCCCCTCTACTTGTGGGTCCTTGCCCCAATGCTTTGCCAGGACAGGAGGTTTTTCAACCCCACCATCGTGATTCTCCCTCCTGATGTTGAAATGACGCATAGTTCCACCCCTACTCTCTACCTGTCATAGTCCATGGGATCGATATATTCAGACTACTTAGGATTTTCTACATGTGCCTCTTTACATCCACCTTCTGAATTTTCTTCAGTCTCAACATCAGTGGACTTTGTATCCACTTTTCATCAGTCTACCACAGTAGATGTTGCGTATGTGAACCATGTCTCCAATGATGATGTTTGGTTTTGACACCCCTTACTTCGAACCCATGAATTTGAACCACGTCCACCTTGTGGCTAGTACATTACCACTCAATGTTTGGGTAAGGGGGCATCCACTTTCGAGAGTCCAAGAGAAGCAATTCTCCCCAACCCTCTTAGTGCATTTGGTAGTGTCGACTATAATCCCATCCTTCTTCCTCATTCCAAAGAACCTTTAGAGTCCCATATCACTCCAGATAACCATGGGGTGATCCACTTAATCATCCCTCTATATTACCTCAACAACCCAGTCCCTTAGACATTGTTGTTGTTCAACCCCAATGTTGTCTAGATCAGCATCGATTCATTATATTCAAAGCCAATCTTTGGTATGGTGACACGATGTACACAAGCCCAAAAATTTAGTCCATTTTACTCATATATGCAATGCTAAACGAGATTGGTAATCCTCCATTTCCTTTCTCTAACCATATTCATTCGTTCTTCCCATAAGAATACATCCATAAAAGAAACAAATGGAGGACCACATCGTCATAAAAAGATGCATAACCATATTATGTATCATAATATCCATCATACAATGTTTGGAATCCACTATTCTAAGTACATATGGAATTTCCATAGCATGCTACATCAATACATCCAAAGTTGGGGGCACCTATGCCCCTACATCTACTCTTCATCCTCTATATGCTCTTTTTCCAGTAATCCTGCATGCTTGAATCCCTTATTTGAGCACTTGGAACATAATGGCGCTCCACAAACTCATCTAGATGAGGTCATCATTCCGACCCGTCGTCATCATATGCTAAGGGGCAGTATCTCATGCTTGGGGGCATGATGGCACCCCTGGCCACTTTCTCACTTGATTAACATAAGTCTCAGCCTAGACCCCAATGATCTAGGTATGGTTAATTATCCTTTCATTCCTTGGAGAGTTTTTCCTACTGGACTCTTTGGCAAGCCATATACACATCACATGATGTAGATTATTCATATCATTTATTTAAACATTTTCCTATATGTGATTCCACACTTACCACCCAGTCTCCATGTTTGACTTGGTGGATGGGGATGATCCTAGACCTTCTATAGTAGTTCATTCACGTATTATTTCTTAGCTTGGTTCTTCACCAGGAACCATACTTCCAAGAAGCATTAAGGCCATTCTTATACAAGTAAGGTCTTCTACCAGAATGTCATTGATCCAAATTCCAACGATCAGTTTGTCCGCTACAAGATCACCAAGATTTAGGGCCTCCTCCTCCTCTCCAAATTCTCCAACATCCCAATGTGTAAATGAATTGGATTTGGGGGAAAATTTAGGTTTTATGTTAACCATTACAAGAGAACCGTAGCTTGGTTTGATGAACCTTCAACACCATTGGAAATCACTAATAGAGCTCTATAAGCTCTATAATGGGTCTCTCTCTGTGTTTGGTAAATTGACACTTCACCCGGAAGCCATTTTTTTCATGAGGTCTCACTTTACCGCCAATTCAAATTGAATCTCTTCATATGAGTCACCTATACTCTTACACCACTTTTCCACTAGGCTTTTTGACTTAAGTGTCTATTTTCGTCATGAGTAATCAATATTTACTCATGTTTTAACAATCCCCTTTGGGGGAGGTAATCAATATTTACTCATGTTTTAACAATCCCCTTTGGGCCTCCCCCATGTGGAAGCATCATCGAGTCACCCTTGTTCATAGCATTAGAGATGAGTCACCTTGGCATCCATGGAGTCTGTTCAGAGACTCATCGTGTCCTGTTACAATCCATCGTCCATCGTTGTGTCATATTCATCCTATTTTACTCATATTTGGCCTCAAGCTTTATTGACTTGTCTTTGAAAAGCCTCTTTCTGAGTAATGGACCATCCCCTCTGGAATCAAGTTAGTCATTGCTAAGTCAACCTTGCATAATATGCTCTGGCAATGGAAGTCATCAGTCCACCACTCATATTTTCCCTCCATATTCATCCTTGGTTTCAATCTATCAGACACATTACTAGGATCCTCATAGCTTTGTTGAGGAATCCTCATTGCCTCAACTCTGGCGAGCCCTCTTCTGTCAAATTCAAAACAATTTTTCCAGGAGAGTGGTCTAGAGGGAAATGTACCTTGGTTCTGACTTTCATCATTGTTCAGTGCCTCGGATTAAGCAAAGGGAATCATTATTTCCATTTAACTCGATTGTTTCTCGCGTACTCGTCTCCAACTCATTATCATATGATCGAGAATCATACACTTGATGGTTCAGTGATCCAGCAGATTGTACCATCATTTCTTAGGTATGTGGGATATGTTCCATACCTCATGAGGGGTTGGCCTTCCAGGTAGCCCCCCACATGCCCAAATGTTAGCATATCATGATCCAGCCTCAGATGTTGTTTCGACAATTTGACTAGTTCGATCTTTGTCGATCACAACACTCACTGCATGGCCATCTCCTTCAATGATCCATTCAGATATTCATATCCATTTCTTGTTTATTAGGGATTCTTTGGTTGTGATATCCCCTCACCATGTAAGTTTGACGTGCATTATGTATTATGTGCTCATATCAATAGATTCTATTGTATCAGTCCTTGCCTTTGTCTTCCAGTCACTTATGTATATGGGACTCATTGTATCATTGTATCACATTCTGGCCCACTGATTCCAACATATCATGTATCATGTACTTTGTTTCTCAGGCCCACATAGTTGGGCACCTTATTATCCTTTGTACTCAGTGATATCGGTGGGTATGGTCATGCCTCCCCTGCCTCATTTGAGATGATCTACTTTCAAATAAAAGGAGACTTATGTCAGCTAAGTAGGTCTCACCCCCTCCATTCTCAGTCCTTCCTTGCCTTGATTCAACTCTCTCTCTCTCTCTCTCTCTCTCTCTCCCCTTTGGTGTCTCGTTAAATTACAACTTACAATGTATCTCGGTCATACAATTTGCTCCTGACACTCTTACGTTGGGGGTGAATTTATTATCACTCAAAAAATGATCACCTAGCCATTTCTTACTATGTTGATCAAAATACATTATGTAGGATAGTTTTTACCATAGTAAACCCACTTTCACCATAGGAAATAATTGAGTAAACCATTTTTCCTAAATTATTTCTCATTAAAATTCAAAAACCCCATGAGAACAATTAAATAAATCATTATTTATTTAACATTCTCTAGAAATAATTATTAAATAATCATTTGATAATTATTTCCATCACTTGTGACTTAATCACCTTGGAATATTGAAATAAATCATTATTTATGTATTATTCCTTATTTATTCCACATTTTCCTTTTGAGATATTTTTTAAACCACTATTTAACAATTATTTCAAATTCATATTTACCTTAATTCTCACAAAGTGATTAATAAATCATTTTTAATTGTTAAAAACTTCAACAACTTTCTAAATAAAGATATATGACCATTTTGAATATATTTTCCCTCTCAAAAATATAATAAAGTATTCACAGCGGCTAGATTTTGATTTAGTTAATAATATTTTATTATTTTCTAATTCCTAATTTAGATCAATATTTTGTTATAAATAGAGGGTTTTCTATTCATTCTTCGCTTTCATCATCAACATTCTCACCTCATAGCATTTGATCTCCCACTTGAGTTCAAACACCATTTTTTTTTCTACCATTGCAAATTGAGAGAGAGAAGCACATTGTTGAAGCACAAGGACAAGAAAAGGACCCATCCCATGGAGGGGGAACTATAGACCCATTTCGTAATTTCTCCTCACCAGGTGTATTCATTAGTAAAATTATCATTTATTCAAGTCCTCCATTGGGTTATTACACTTTTCTACTGTTATATCTTTCTATTTGCATGATCTATTTTGTTGCGCAAGAAAATAAGACAAATTCCTATTTTTTAGGGGCATATTTGCGCTAGGAAATAGGAGCTCCTATCACGCCTTATTTGCCTAAGCATTGGGCAAGTCTTGTGTAGAGTATATCAGTATTGCGAGGAGCTTCAATCTTGAATCAGATTCTATGTAATAGATCAGATTGCTCAGTTGTTTCTATACAAGCAAGCAAGGTTTTTCCCAATTGGGTTCCCCATATACATTTTTTGTTCTATGTGTGGTTGTGTTTTTATTCATTGTTTTCTTTCCACAAATTTTTGGTAGAGAAATCTTGTGTCTTTTGTGATAAATTTGCTCTCATTAGCAGTTGCAAGGTTTCAAGGATTTTCTACAGTGATCAGATATTACTAATGGTTGTTTGAGTGTGGTAGGAGACCACCTTGTCCCACATGCACATGATGAGTCAACAATTATAGTTTGGATCATATCATTATTGTTGATGCTTGTTGCACTAAAAATTGTCACCTTGACATTCTGCAATCTGTGTGAGTCTAGTACCACTCATACTTTCCTCCTTCGCAAGTCTTAAGCCTCAGTTCCTTATATCAAGCCTTGAAAATAAGAGAAAGCCCTCAAAAGTCTCTAAAACTTTGGTTCCGCACTTTCTCTTTGCATTAACTGCAGTCACACTCCTAATGGTCATTTCTCCTATGCACCTGACCGCTCTGTCTCTGAGTTATGGGTGTGGACCCCTGTAAAAGTTAAAAAGGAGCGAGTATATTCTAAAAAAACTCACTTTCAGTCATTTCTAGAAGCTTCTGGAAGGAATCTTGAGGTGGCAAGGTCGCTCTCTTAAGGTTCATGCATCCCATACCTTAAGGAGCTAACCCCTTGATGTGAGGAGCTTATCCCTTTGAAGGAGAACTCTATCCCTTCATAGGTGGAACTGTAACCTCCTCCTCTGCACTATAAAATGAAGCATTGGGCTGGTTACTTGAGAAGTTGAAAGATGAATATTTTTGAGGTGAAATGCTGCTGGAACTTAGTCTTCTTTAGTTGAGTTTTTATGAGGAGAGATTACATACCTCTAAGATCTCATTTGGAGGAGTGCAAGGCATGTCAAAGTAAAGGAAATTCCCGTTTTGAACCCTAGGAAGAGCTTGTTCAACATCAAGGCTGAAAAGGTTGTAAGGTTCTTCTGCTTCAAAGTTAATACAAATAAGTTTGTTTTTCTCAATAAGATGTTTATTTATGGTTTATTTTATGGATTCCTTGATCACCATAATAGACATGATTTATGATATTTGCTATGCAGGTGCTATTTAATGTTTGCTTGTTTGTGATTGTAGGTTCTCAAAGGTAACTCTTTCAAATGATTGGAGGATGGCTACTACGAACAAGCGTTGGATCTAAGGTAGGATCTTAACACCTCTATAGTATTTGTTTATAAATCGCATATGTCAAGAGAAAGATAGATTTGTTTGTCTGTTTGTTGCTAGATTATCTTTTGACACTAGGGAGATCAGTCTTTCCCGCAAGATCGATTTATCTGGCCAACAAATTGGCGACTCCGCTGGGGAATGAATTTGGTTTTTGGTTTTCCTTTGCCTTTGACTCGAGAAACTTGTTTTTGTTTCTGGTTTTTTATTGATGTATGTTGGCTTGGGTAGTTTTTAGAAACTGGATTATTATTTTTTTTCGAATTTTTCAGGGGACCGCACTTTCTCTTTACAGACAGTGCAGGCATCTCTACACTTTTCCTTTAGTAAAACAAGGGATACCGCACCTGGTTCTTCTAGAAGCCTGCGGACCTTGTAAAATTTTTTGAAAAATCTAAAAAAAAAATCTTCCAGTTAAGTTTAGGTTTCATTTTAAAGTCTTTAGTGTCTACCTAGATCTGCATTTGTCCTGTCAAAAATGTCTTGTGAGTGAGTTCCGATGGTATTTTTGTTTTAGATGATTTTCTAGAAGTTTTGCATGCCTGGAGTGGTTTTCACATGGTCTCTGTAGTGACTCAAAGATCAGAAGCTTGAGAAAACATAGATTACCCTCGTGTCTTTTTGTCTTCTTGATGAGTCTCACTTGGTTGTGAAATCTATCCTTTGAGAGAAATAGATTTAGTTTTCTCCTTGCAAATATTTGAACAAGCTTTGTTATAAGTTTTGAATTCATTTTTCTAAAAGAAAACATATCTGGATGTTTTTTTTGATTGATTTGTTATTCTAAACGAATGAATCCTTAGTTTACTAAACAACTAAGTAAAACGTCCTCAAAAAGATTTGAAGCTTTTATTCAATTAGGTTTTTAAAAGTTTTTAGATCTCAAGATTAGTTTTTGTAGTTTTGAGTGTTTTCTAGAACTTGTAGATCTCTTTTGAAGTAAATTGTTTTTTGTAGTTTCAAGTTTTGAAAAAGGAAAGGGATTTATTTTGAGCATTAATTAGTAGTCTCGTTTTGAGTTCTTATTGAAGAAGACAAAAAGATTTTCTTTTCATTTACATGTTGAAAGAAAGAATTGTTTCTTAAATAATTGTATTCTCAAACTCTTTCTTTTAGCTAGAATTTCATTGAAAGAAAAACGAATTGTTTATCATTTTAGGTGCATTTTTTAGTGTCTGGAGTCGAGTCTTCACACCATCAAAGTTTCATCTCCATACCTATTGACTTAAAGAACAACCCATAAAAGCAACACTTAATTAAAATTGATCTAGTAATCTTTTTTATTTCTAGGGCTCTTATCACCAATATAGCTTAGGCTAGTATCTTGGAGTAGGGAGTAATTAACTCTCCAAGATAGTTAAAACAAACAAGTAGCTATATCTTGCGGTAGGAAATAAATCCAATTGTAATTGATACATTCTAAAAAGCTTCTCTTAAAGGAGTCAATCACGAGATCATGTCCGAACCTTTGAGACAATCATGTCTGTTTCATTGCGAAAGATAGAAGATTTGCGCATATTATAAATGGTAAACCTCGGATTAACCATTATCGAGGAGCCTAGGGTCACTTGTTGGTAAACCTCAAATTTATCATGTCGAGGAGCCTTCAAGGGGATTGAGCTTTGTTACTCTGCCCTTGCACGTAGATCGGATCGTAGACTGTTCCCCCAGTTGTATTTGTTGTTGTTGGTAACCTTAGTGTCCATAAACTTAAGATTATTTCCTAAGGTGACGGTGAAGAACGGGTCTCACTATACCTAGAGCAGACGTCGACTAGACTCACTTGGACTCTCTGGGTGGTTCTCTTCACTCGAGATGGTTTTGTGAAGAAACTTGTGCCATTCTGTTTCATTAAGCAGGTTGTCAGGGTAACTATTCCAACCGCCCTTTCTGTATTAAATTTCTACGACGTTGGATTTCATCACCAACTAGTGTTTTTAGTACAGGAAGTTACTGTTTGTGTGTGGTTTGAACTCTTAAATTTTTTAGGCATGTGATTCAGTTGTTTTTTTCTTTAGAGACTTTAGGTGGATTTATTGAAATTTTCTTTGTTTACGTGTGACTAATTAAATATTTAATCGTGGCTGAATTACTGAGACAATCTCGTAGACTTCAGGGGAAACCTCTTGAGTACACACCAAGTCAACTTGAAGGGCTACGAGCTCTTGTATCACCTAGTGATAGTAGAGTTGGATCACCAGAAGCCGGAGAGTCATCTTTAATTGTTCATCCTGATTATCAAATACAAACAATAGAGTACATTCAAGAGCCAATTTCATTTTCCGAAGTTATTGGTAGTATTTCTCCTTCTAGTGAATTAGCTGAAGAACCTAAAATTTCTGAGCCTGAAACTGAACTTGCTACTCCAACTTCAGGATTTGCTTCTCCAACTTCTAGTGGTCCTGGTTCACCCAGGGTAAGAAATATCATTACCCAAATTCTTCCTTCTGGCCTCATTTCTATTCAAGAACTTGTCAGTCAGGACGAAGACGTAATTATTCTCAAAAACCAACCAACTTTAACTCTTAGGGAGCATGAATCAATATTCTACAGTCCTTTTAGGAGTGACGCTTGTTACGTATCATTGACAAATTTTTTAGAAAACCCGGGTCTTAGTTTTTCACCACTTCGAATTCCTTTTCATCCTACACCAAGAGGTTATTATCCTCCATTGAATATGTTAATACATTCATCTATGTTTTCCCAAACACTGGAAACATTTTTATATGGCGGTCCTTCTGTTCCTTCGAGGTACCAGTCACTCACTGGTACTTTTTTAGGAGCATCTACTCAACCAATCAAACATGAGTTATCAACTGGTAATAATGGAGCTCAAGTGTTGAGCGCAGAAGAAATCCTTATGATGTCTGGTACTATTCCAAATCCTCAACCTAAGGGTAGTCAGTTACCGCTTGGGGGGCAACCTCAAGGTAGTCAGTTACCGCCTTCGAGGCAACCTCAAGGTAGTCAGTTACCACTTGGGGGGAAACCTCAAGGACAATACATACCGTCAGGATAGTACATAGCTCAAGGTCAACCCCAGACTCAATACATAGCTCAAGGTCAACCCCAGTTTCAATATATACCTCAAGGTCAACCCCAGTTTCAGTATGTGCCTCAAGGTTATTAACATCAAGGTTAGTACCCAACTCAAGGTTTCCAACCACCTTCTGGTCAATCATTTTTACAAGGAGCTGGAAATGTACCAATTAATTATCAGCCTTACATTCAACCAAGTTATGGTCCTCCATATGCACAACCTTTTATGGGTCCATATCCAGGAATGAATATGGTGCAGGATCCATCTCAAACTCAATAGATTATGCAACCTAATGTGCAGTTATCAAGTCAATCTGGACAACCTTTGGTTTCTGGTCCAACCCAGAAATTTGTCCAACCTATTGTTCAAACCTCTGCACCTAGTTCAGTTCAGCAACCTGGGCCTAGCTCACCTTGAACTCCGCCTCAAACTGCTACTGCAACTACTGCATCTTCTGTTCAACCTACCACACCTATTTCTGGAGTATCTGTAGCTCTGGTTTCTACTGTTCCTATATCAATGCAAACTCCTCAAGCCTCTTTACCACAGTCAAGACCTACAATTCAGACTTTGGTCCAGATGCGTGCAGGACAAGCTGGTCCAAGTACGTTTGTCACAAGTCAACCACAATTCACTTACCAACCGTACCAAGGATAGTATCAATTCGGTCCTACTGTACAAAACCCAATTTATCAGTATCAACCATATCTTGGCTATAATTATCAACAACCTCAACAACCCCAGTTTGGTCCGATTAATCCTAGTTTCCCGGGAGGTTATAACATTCCTAATGAAAATAAAATACTAGGTTATCCTGGATATCCTCCTCCTAGGGTTGGTCTTGTTACCCAAGGTTTTCGTGACCCTAACCGCCAGTTACCATTTATTGCAACTTTGGATTTACCTGATTTTTCATGCCTTACGAACGATCTGATTTACTATCTTTCGTATTGGCCGCCAATGCCTAGTAAGCTACCCAGTGATATCCCGAAATTTGAGGGTGAGTCAGGAGAGGATCCATCAAATCATGTTCTAACTTATCACCTCTGGTGTGCATCTAATTCCATCATTGATGATTCAATTCGATTACGTCTTTTTCAACGAACTCTGATTGGTCTTACCGCCAAATGGTACATTGAGTTACCATGAGGCTCTTTTTATAATTTCAGTCAGTTATCCACTTCTTTCTTAACTCAATTTCAGTTGCCTGTCACATATGACAATGGCACGGAACTGTTAACTTCACTAAAACAATCCACGTCCACATATATTTCTGATCATATTCATGAATGGCAACGTAGAAGGCATTTAGTGAAAGTTTTCATTCCAGATCAAATTTTAGCGGAATGGTTCGTTAAATCATTGTTAATTAAAATCACTGAAGATGTAGCTAAGGTAGGAGTTGCCACTGAAGAGCAAGTCATTGCTCAGGCTCAGTACCTTGACCTCATCTATACGCAGTCAGGTACTTTACATGAAAAAATCCCTGATCTTCCAAAACACGGTCAAATAACTGCAGCTCCTTCAGGGTCTCATGCCGATGATGGTATGATTGGTTCAGTTAGTACTAAAAGTAAGAAGAAATCTTCAAATAATTCTTCTCCTATTATAACTTTACCTTATTCCCCGACAAAAGATTCTTCTACTGAAATTCATGCCGATATTCATGTCCTAGAATCATCTACGGCCAAATCAAAAACTAGTAATAAAAAGAGGGGGAAGAAGAAAAACAAACAAAACTCAAAAGAGAAAACGGATAAAAATGAATCTACTAACGAAAAATGTAAACCTCGCTATCCTTGTTCCATTTGTGATGAGGATCATTTTACCAAAGACTGCCCACATCAAGCAGAGGTTTCAAAAATCGTTAAAGGTTCTCAAATGCATGTTGTCTTGAAGGATCCTTTTCCTAATCAAGATAGTAAGATGATTGGTTCTTTCTCGAATGCCTCAGAAGAACCCATTATGATGATGTCTCATGTCAGGATTGCGACGCAATCGCAAGATTATGGTAGTAAAAATCCTGTTGGTGGTAAATAAGCAGAATCTTCTAATTCAAACACATCAACTACAACTCCTCCTGGTTCTGATCTACTATAGATCAAGAAACCAAACCCTGACTTAGTAATCAAACTGCCTGCTAAAGGTATACTTCGTAAATCAGCTTTCAATCCACATGCGAGAGCTGCTCAGAATTATAACATTGTTGAAGATTTAGCTATTTCCCCTTCAGCAATGTCAACTTTGGAAGTGTTGCAATCATGCCCAGCACAACGTAAATTACTATTGTCTGCTATAGGAGTTGTTATTATTCAAGATTCGAACCTAATAATCTTCGATTTAGAGAATAGTAAAGCTCGCCTACCTCATCAAATGGCTTTCCAGATTCCAATGTTAGTCAAAAATAGACCTTGCTTTTAGACTATGATTGATGAAGGAGCTTCTACGTGTATTATGTCGATCCAATGTTGGAGATCTCTTTGTTCTCCCACACTCAATCAGTCTCCGATGATTCTAAAGGCTTTTGATGCCTGAGGGTTCCATCCTTTTGGTATTTTACAGGATTTACCTATAGGGGTCGAAGGCAAAACCGTAAATCTAGATGTGGAAGTGGTTGATGCCCCTCTAGATGACAACCTTCTCTTGGGTCGCAGTTGGTCTTATGCTATGACTGTTATTGTTTCATCGGTCTTTCAGCTTATCAAGTTTCCTCATAACGGAAAGATCGTTATGATAGACCAGCTGACTTATTTCTCATCTGACCCAGCCTCTACGGATAGCATTCAGCACGTGGTAAAACAACTATCCCTTACAAGGATGTTGGAGTAGGTTTGATTAAAGATTATGGTTTACTAGGAACTTTTTCCTTCCCTCCTCCTAATGTATCACCTTCTATTGCAACTATTCATATGATTTCATCGAACACTATTGCTTTTGATGATCCTTGGATCGTACCTTCCGATTCTGAGGTGGATTCATTTGGTGACGCGATGCCTTTGAGTCCCTTTGAAATTGCATATCAAGCTATACAGTCGTTTTATGTTTCCTATTCAACCAAAATTGATCCAATGAATGTGATCCATGGGGAATCACTTTCGATATCAACCTCAGCTTCAACAACATTTTCTGATCTTGTTCATACTGATGAGCAGATTCGTGAACTTTTTTCTATTGATGATTTACCATGGGAAGATCTTCATCATCGATGTTCATTTTTACCTGAGCTTGATCATTTTGAAAATGATTTTTCATCTATTTTTACTACTGAATATGTCAAAAAACCATAGAATCCATTACAACATCCTGATTCTGAGTTAAATTTGGGAAATATCTCTTGAACGGTTCCTATTGACATTTCAGTTAAGCCCAGAATTATTGAAAACATTCAAATAGGTGCTTCCTGTACGGACGATGAAATCCAAACTTATAAAGCCCTATTTCAAGAATTCTGTGACGTGTTTGCCTGGTCATATGAAGAAATTCCAGGAATCGATTCATCAATAGTTGTTCATGAAATTAAAACTTACCCGGATGCTAAACCTATCCGGCAATGTTTGCGTCATATACATCCGAGAAAATCCGTTGTTATTAAAGCTAAAGTTGATAAATTACTTCATGAAGGTTTCATTTATACAATTCCTTTAACTGATTGGGTATCAAATATTGTTCCTGTTAACAAAAAGAAAGGAACAATAAGAATATGTATCGATTATAGGGATATTAATCGAGCTTGTCCTAAAGACAATTATCCAAACCCCTATATCGATCAAATTATTGATGATTGTGCCGGCAGAGAAATGTTCTCCTTTATGGATGGTTTTTCTGGTTACAATCAAATCAACATACTCCCTGTTGATCAACCTAAAACAGCTTTCATTTGTCCATGGGGGACATTTGCTTATTGCAAATTACCTTTTGGATTGAAAAAAGCTGAAGCAAATTTTCAAAGGGATATGTATTACGCATTTCATGACATCAAGCACATTGTGCAGCCTTATCTCAATGATTTACCTACCCATTCAATGCGTAGAGCCAATCATCTCACTCATTTATGAGTTATCTTTATGAGATGTAGGCATTATCGAATTAGGTTGAATCCGCACAAATGTGTATTCTGTGTAGAAACGGATCGTTTACTGGGATTTTTCATTTCAAAATCTGACATTCGTGTCGATCCCTCAAAGGTTGAAGCTATCGTCAATCTACCTCCTCCTTTGACTCTTCGCCAACTCCAAAGTTTGCAAGGGAAAGAAATTTTTTTACGTCATTTCATTCCTAACTACGCCAAGATAATGAAAGGTTTTACCAGGTTGTTGAAACAGAATACTCCATTCTTTTGGGATGAGAACACTGACGAATCTTTTGATGCACTTAAACACGCGTTAACCCATGCACCGTTACTGCATCCTCCCAATTACAACCAGGATTACTTTTTGTATCTCGCCGTTTCTAATTCCACCATTGGCATGGTTTTAGTTCAAGAAGATGAATTCAACAACGAACATGTGATTTACTATCTTAGTCGAACTCTGCATCCGACTGAGCTTAAATATTCACATGTGGAGAAATTGGCGTTGGCAACTGTCCAAGTTGTCCAAAGATTTTGTCACTACATCTTATTACGCAAAACCATGGTAATTTCTGACTGTAACCCTATGATGTATACTTTGACCAAACAATTGCTAGGGGGCAAGTATACCAAATGGATAGTTATCCTGTAGGAATTTGACTTGGAATTCGAAAAATCCAAGGCAAACAAATCTTTGGTTTTTGTCAAATTGATGTGTGATTTCCCGCGTAATGATATTGAAATTGTGGCGGAAGAGCCCATTGCGGATGAATCCTTGTTTCTTATCAGTACTTATAATCCATGGTATGGAGATATTATTGTTTATCTCCAAACCCAATATTTTCGGCCTGAAATCTCACGATCTCAATGACGGAAAATACGTTTCCAATCCCAACAATACAATATTATTGGTGATACACTCTATCGTCGTGGGGCGGATTCTGTTTTCCGATGTTGTCTAACTCATGAAGAAGCTGAAAAGGTTCTGAATGACTGTCACTCTGGAGCATGTGGCGGTCATATGTCTGGGTATGCCACAGCCCAAAAGATATTGCGCGCCTCCACTCCACCCTATAATTGTTTTCGGTCCTTTCGCAAAGTGGGGTATTGACTTTATTACATGTAACCTTCACTCGGCCGAGGGGAATGCGTATATCATCCTAGCGATAGATTATTTTACTAAGTGGGTCGAGGCGATACCTACATTTTCGGTAAACGGCAACATTGCTGCAACTTTCATATTCAATCATATAATTGCTAGATTCGGTGTTCCTGAAGCTATTATTACTGATCATGGAAGTCACTTTCGAAACATCATGATGACTGAACTCACAGGTCAACTTGGCCTGCGTCATGATTGTTCTACTCCGTATTACCCGCAGTCTAATGGTCTGGTTGAAGCTATCAATAAAGTTTTAGTCACTATGATCCAACGAATCATTAGTATTCATAAGTCGAATTGGCATAACATGTTATTTTCAGCACTTTGGGCATATCGGACCTTAGTGAAAACTTCAACTGGTTTCACTCCTTTTTAATTGGTCTACGGTTTGGAAGCAGTGTTACCTATTGAATGCGAAATCCCGTCATTACAATTAGCCATAGAATTACTCCCAGCCACTTCTGAAGAGGAGAAACGTTTCTTGTACTTAGCTCAGCTAGATGAGAATCAACGCACTGCTGCAATAGCAAACGAGACTCATGCAAAACGAATAAAAGCTCAGTACGACCGAAATGTTACACCTCGTAATTTTTCAAAAGGAGACCTAGTTTTACTATATGATCAAGCAAACGATAAGCTAGGGGCTGGAAAATTTGTACCTATGTAGCATGGTCCTTATATTGTTAAGCGAAAGCTAGCAAAAGGGGCCTATGAATTGGTAGATTTTGACTGTGTCTCTTTAGGTAAACCCAAAAATGGGCTTTATCTGAAGAGATATTATGCTTAAATTCTGGGTGGAGATTTTTTGTTAGATTAGTTTCTTTACAGCTGGTGTGTTTTAGATTAGAAAAGTGTGCCTAGTTTAGAGAGTGTTTTTATCACTATTCCTGCTTATCTTGATTTTACTCTTGATATGCAGATGTCGACGACTCTTCAAACATACATTGGCTTTGCTGATGGTGCTTGTCGTAGTACACGGAACATTTCTTTCGTAGCTTGGGGTATCTATTCACCCTCTGATGAGTTAGTATCTATGCATGGGGTAAGCCTCGGTCAAACAACGAATAAAATTACAGAGTATAATGCAGTGACTGAGTTATTATTTGAATCCATCTCATTTGGGATTCGGAGTTTGATTGTTAGGTTAGATTTTGAACTCATTGTATTACAACTTAATAGGTTTTATGACATTAGAAATCCAGTGTTATTAAGATTATTTTTTAGAGTTCATCTCTTGGAATGTGAATTTGATTACATTGAATATCAGCATATTCCAAGACATTTAAATACATTAGCAGATGCAGTTGCTTCTCATATTATAAATATACATTTGCAATAATCAAAATAGTAAATTTAAAAACGTTCAATAACATGTTACGCAAGATAGCCGGTTATAATGATATATCATAGCATAGAAGAAGTGTGTCAAAATATACATTGTCCTCGATCATAGGTTGAAAAACACCTTATGATCGGCAAAAATGATAGTACAAAAAGACAAAAATGTCGTGTGAGTCTACAAAAGCGATCATCATATCCCTGGTGATGATCACGATAAGAAACCACTGCTCGAGCCACCCTACAAAGGAACCTCCTAAAAGGTCCTGGGACCCCAATCACATATCACTGTAACCTAAGTGGAATATCATCTATGCCAATCTCTAGAATATCCACTGTCAAGCGCTCTAGATGATTCTCCAAGTCGGTCAGGATCTCTGCTGATTGGTCCTATGGTGCTAGTGTTGCTGTAGTTGGGTGTCTCCTCTCATAAGGCTGGAGAGTGGCTAGTCGTCATGGACACAAATCTGCATTTAAAACTTTTAATTGTCAGTTTTGGACTATTTAAAAAACAAAAAAAATTATTAAAACTTAGAAAGTGTTGAAAATGATTTTACTTGAATCATTCCATTGCTCTCCAGGTGTAAGAATCATGTCTAGGTCACCGCGATAATCCATCCTGGCATATGGAAAATCCTGAATCACAAAAAGTTAGTTGTTCCACCAACGAAAATACTCAGGCGGAAATCGAGCAACCCCTGAGCCCTCCTCAGGGTGACGGGCCATCAAAGCAACCCAACACATTATCCTAGGCTCTCGAGGAAGACCAACATCAATCAGAGACTAGTGACAGACTGGCCACCTAGCCTAGTCCCGAGAAGAGATAATTGTTCGCCTCTCTTGGGAAAACCAGTCAAAAAATATATGTCCTCTTGCTCGATTTCGAGCCACTGGCCACCAATCACGAAACACTGGTCTTGTATGCTCCACCTGTCTACCAGCCACTGCAAGAAGTCTACTTGGGCCTTCATGACTGGTATGGCCCAGAACTTAAACAGTCTGCATACTCTCAATGCCTGCAATGTGGGCAGATGATTTATTGCGGCAAGATCCACATCCTCATGCTTGCGTTTCTGCCAAATAATCATTTTGAGTGTCCTATAATGCAAAAAAGACATATTAGAACAATTTAGTTCAAAAAAATTTGGGCAAGATTGGAGAAATTTATGTTTTTCAAATCCATTTCACGGGGTCCACACCCACTGCTTACAGACAGTGCGTAGGTCCACATGTGTGGTAAGCAACAGGAGCAGACCCACAACTTTTTTCTTTGTAGAAAAAAATTCAAGGTCCGCAGGGACCGCGTGTTGCATCTGCAGACCCCTGCGAGCGATTTTCTAAACTAAATTCTCCTTCAAAAATCAAAATTAAAGCCTAAAATGAAATGTAAATGGTTGAAATGCAAGATAAAGAGGATGTGGGTTACCTGGAGCTGACGGTTTTCGATTCCAACAGACGTATTTTCCAGAATCTTCACATGAACTGTTTTACCCAAAAGCTCTCACTTCTCACTCTGAAATCAAATGGTAAAAATGAAATTAGAAAAGCCCTTTTTATAAGATTTTTTGAATAAATGAATTTTTAATTTATTTATTTTTCACTTTAAAAAGGTAACTTTTTAAATACATTTTTATTTATCTTAAACAGGTATGAGTAATGTTTTGAGTTTTTGTGCAGAATATTTGATTTTCCGGGGAAAATTGATCATTTTTCAACAAATAGTATATTTTTATCACTTTTCAGACTCTTCCAAAAATTTATGAAAAAGTGAAACATTGGAGTCCTCTTTAAGCTCTTTTCTGACTCTTAAAATATGAAAAGATTGTTGAGTTTTTCCCCTTTTTAACTCATTAAACGGAATTAAAAGGGAAGTCCACTTACAGCTCTTTTCTGACCGTATAAACATGAAAAGATCGTCGGATTTTTGTCATTTCGAGTTTGATACTGGTTATGAAACAACGTGTCTTCGATCACTTTTTTACTTTTTCAGATCGGAGTCACTAATTATGAAAAGTACTCCTTGATCGTAATGGTCAAGAAGTTCTCTCAAGTATTATTTTATACTTTTTCGGGCTTCAGGGAGACAAATTTATGAAAAAGGACACCCATGGAGTTTTCTTAAGTTTTTCTTCTAACTCCCTAAAATTGAAAAAATTGATTTTTTCCTATACTGGACTCGTTAAAATTTAACAGTAAAGGACCTGTTCAATTTTAAATAGGAATGAACCACTCCTTCTTAGGGTTCGAATTTTAAACTAAGTTGGGCTCATCCGAAGGATGAGCTTATAAACAAGCAAATGTTATCCTCCTCAAGCTTGTCAAAAATAAAGAGGTACTTGCCAGAAATGGTGGGGGAAAAGAGAGAAAAATGAACCTATTTGTTACACTTTGTGTTTTAAAAAAACCATTAACCACTCTTGAACACAACACTTTGATCACCTGGGTTAGGAAATCCTTTGCCTAACAGTTAATCAAACCATATTGAAAGTCTTCAGCCGGTTTCTGGGTATTAGCTTTGGATCAATTGTCACCAAACCATCTGCAATGTCATTATGTGTTCAAGAGGTCAGTTCAAATAAACCATTCATTTGCAAAATATCTGTCATCCATTTTTGACCATCCCTGAGTCAGTCCTTGCCAATATATTTCTTCAAAACTTGATCTATGATTTTGTGTTGTGGGCTTGTCTACGACAAACCGCTTTCTTTCGACTTCAGCTCATTATCTAGAAAGATGATCTAGAAATTGTCAGTACCTTGAAATATGCATGCCCTAATGGCAGGTTTCTCGCCTTCGACGATAGGTTGCATCATTGACCTTCGATCAAAAGATTCTATGACATGTTTGACTTCAGCTCATTTATTCACATTTCTTGGATTGTATTGGGTACTTTGAGAGCCATTGACATTACTGGTGGTTTCTCTCACACTTTTTAACAGTTTACATCATTGACAGGTAATCAAGTGGTTTCTACCATGTTCGACTTCGATACATTCATTCACATGGATAGAATCGTACTAGTTCGGGAAGCGGAAATCAAGATCCTGGATCTAGTTTCTACCATCCAGGTTGCGAGGAATTTTGTTATTCATTATAGTGGACTATTCATAAACAAATGGTTGCGCCCATATTGTGTCTACACATGTCTATACTCTTGATGTATTACAAAATCATTCCTGTATCAGAACAGTTTAGTCAATTTTCTAGTCAGTTTTGATCTGAGTATGGGAATGCCTACCTCAGTGATGATATGTTCTCATATATATATTTTGCATTGAATGTTTTTACAGGTTCTAACTGGGGTGTCCACAGGATGATCCTTGAAATGATAAAGTACTTCACTCTTCATAGATGACAAACTCTATCTTCATCTATTACAGACTTCGTAATTTATGGGGCAATCTGTTGCACTAAAAATTGTCACCTTGACATTCTGCAATCTGTGTGAGTCAATTGCCACTCATACTTTCCTCCTTTGCAAATCTTAAGCCTCAATTCCTCATATCAAGCCTTGAAAATAAGAGAAAGCCCTCAAAATTCTCTAAAACTATAGTTCCGCACTTTCTCTTTGCATTACCTGTGGTTACGCACCTAATGGTCATTTCTCCTGTGCACCTGACCGCTCTGTCTCTGTGTTATGGGTGCGGAACCCTGTAAAAGTTAAAAAAGCACGAGTATATTCTAAAAAACTCACTTTTAGTCATTTCTAGAAGCTTCTGGAAGGAATCTTGAGGTGGCAAGTTCGCTCTCTTAAGGTTCATGCCTCCCATACCTTAAGGAGCTAACCCCTTGATGTGAGGAGCTTATCCCTTTGAAGGAGGACCATATCCCTTCATAGATGGACCTATAACCTCCTCCTCTGCACTATAAAATGAGGCATTGGACTGGTTACTTGAGAAGTTGAAAGATGAATATTTTTGAGGTGAAATGCTGCTGGAACTTAGTCTTCTTTAGTTGAGTTTTTATGAGGAGAGATTACATACCTCTAAGATCTCATTTGGAGGAGTGCAAGGCTTTTCAAAGTAAAGGAAATTCCTGTTTCAGACCCCAAGAAGAGCTTGTTCAACATCAAGGCTGAAAAGGTTGTAAGGTTCTTCTACTTCAAATTTAATACAAATAAGTTTGTTTTTCTCAATAAGTTGTTGATTTATGGTTTATTTTATGGATTCCTTGATCACCATAATAGACATGATCTATGATATTTGCTATGCAGGTGCTATTTAATGTTTTCTTGTTTGTGGCTGCAGGTTCTCAAAGGTAAGTCTTTCGAACGATTGGAGGATGGCTACTACGAACACGCGTTGGATCTAAGGTAGGATCTTAACACCTCTATAGTATTTGTTTATAAACCGCATATGTCTAGAGAAACATAGATTTGTTTGTCTGTTTGTTGCTAGACTATCTTCTGATACTAGGGAGATCGGTCTTGTCCACAAGATTGATTTATCCGGCCAACAATGCTATAATTTAGTTTGTGAATATTATAAAATGTTATGATTTTTTATGACATGTTAGTGTTCTATAGGAACAGGTTAGGTGCTTGGCCGAAAAACTCACACATGGTTGATGGGTTTGTACGAAGGATATTGAACTTTCATGGGAGGGGTGGGACAACATCCCTACTTCTACCTATTAGCACTCCCATCATGACTTAGGTTGAAGGGTGTTGAGACACTTCACTTTGAACTTCACAATGTCATGAGGGTGGAACTCGGATTCAGTCAATCACAATTCTTATTGAGGGTTAAGCATCAAGGAATAAGCCTTGATCCTCAGCATCATTCGTCTCAAAAAAGTAGATGACCTAGGATTTAACAATGGCCTCAATTTGCATGCCCATGTTCCCCTCTTTAGTCACAGGTGTTTGAAGAGGAAGTGGTGTGGAACCTTGGGAACTTCGTGAGAGACTTATTGAGGGGAAAAACTGAATTGGAACCCTTGACATCAGGAGATGAAAGGTAATTAATGGTCAAATTGATCAATTAAAACACCAAAAGAAGTGAGGCAAAGAAATGGGATATTTAAATTAAAACTTGAGGTTAAAGTTTGGGGATGTGGAAATAAGGTTACACTTCCAGAGATAAACTTAAAGATAAATGAAATATTCCCTCTAATCACTCTCACGCATAGGAAAATATCAATAATAAAATATACCCTTAGAACATTTAAATATCCTAAAGCATGGTGAGGAATGGACTATAAATTAGAAAATGAGGAAAATGGATGGTTGATAAATACTCACAATAAGAAGGGGAGGTGTGCATGAAATTAGAAAGAAATAAATTTAAAATGGGAAAAAAAAATCTGGAGAAAGCTTGCATGTAACTAAAGCATAATTTAAAAAATTATCCATCAAAGGTTTAAGTTGAGAAAAAGTAGGGGGTAGTCGGGGATAATATTGATACCAACCTGTTGGTTCTAGTTGAAGAAGCTGTTAGCCACAAAAATAGGGATCCTAAATTGGGATTAAGGGAAAGTTAAGACAAGAAATAGGGAAGCATTTGTGGGTGAGGGAAATTAACCTTTTTAAAAGAAAATAAGGAAAAATAATTACATGAGAGCCCTCATATAATCCTAACACTCGGATGGGTGAATAATAGAAAATTATGAGTTAAAGAAAAATATTATTTTACATGAAGAGCCAAGTGGCACTACTAAAACCTTCTATAAAAGGAGGAGAAAACTATGAAAATATCACTTTTTGCAACCTATTGTTGAACAAGTATCTTAATGAATCTTTGTTCTTGAGTGAATAATAAGAGATTTGTTGTAATTTTGGGGTAAGTGTTATGTTGAAAGGGGACTTCCTTATTTAAGAGCTCACCTTCACTTTACTAGTGTATCCAACTCCCATACAACCCCATTGTAGCTCGGGGGTCCATAATGAAGAATAATACCAAAGGAGTAGGCAACAAGCTTCATCGATGATTCAAGTAGCATTCAGTCAAGGGAACGAATATCATCTAGCACAAGGACTTGAATTTGTATAGGATACCGGTAGCACAAGAACCTTGAGGAAGCGGAAATCTAGTGTTGGGTATCATAAAAGTATTGAAAATTTAATTATTATGTGATATCTTCTTTTACATGTTATGCCTATGATACACTAGTAGGAAACAATAAGAAAATGTAATTCATTACACTGGTGATGATTTGAGAATTTCCATTATAATTTATTTTACATGGATGTATACATTGTACATTACACTTAAAAATATTGAATAGAGTATATGTAACCATAGAAGCAAGCTTGTATTATATTCAATTGGTATTGGTTGAATAAAAAAACCCACAATCTATTCCTTTGTATCTCGTAGGTATAACCTGATCTTGACATATGATAATAATAAAAAAATCTCAGTGTGTTAAACCAAGTCTAGGGTCTCTAGACACACCATTTCAAGGTTGGTCTACTATGGTGTAATAGTGTCTGTAAATTTGGTACGAAGTCCAAATAATTTCTATCAAATAATAAAATTCCATTCCACTCATTTAGCTCATATGTCATTCTATTGAATGAATTTTGGTTAGTTTATTATGCATCTTGAGCCATGTTAATTATCAACATAGCAAGAGAGATGTGATCAGTAGTGATATTAGTGATAACAAAGCTTCTTGCTATGAAGAATGCAAGTGGACTGCGAAGATTGCAAGTGGACTTGTGTTTTTGAAGTTTTATTGTCGAAAATAGGCGTTGTTATCTTTGAAGGTGTCTCATTCCTTAGTTTCTCATCATTTTTCCTCTACATATTGCTATTCTTACTTGTTTGCATACCACTGAGTAATTAAGTGCATTATAGATGGCTTCATCTAGTTATTATTATTCTGGCGAAATGAAATCATCTAAGAAGAACAAGTGGTTTGATAAATTAATGAATAGGTCTCAATGTGATCCTTTATATGATACTAGATTGATAATTCAAGAATATGAGCTTGTTCCAAACTAGAAGCTCCATCAGATCTATCGAAGCAAGATCTATGATCTCCCTATGTTTAAGTTTTGAGCAACCAATATTATAGATACACATATGTTAATATACCATTCATCTTTACCCAACCTATGTACCAAATCCCTCTAATTTTCAATGGGGACTTGAACAGGGTTATAAGTATGTTCATCTCAGCGTTATATAGTTTATCATTAAACCATTAATCCAAACCGAATTAAATGTCTCATGTTTAGCATGTGTTATCAATTCAAGGCATGACCAATTTACTGATGCTTTACTAGGTGGATTTGATGCTCTCATACATAACGAACCAATATGGTCATCAATCATTCCTAGATATCAAGTCAATTTGACATATCCACACATTAATGAACTTTTGTAAGTCGATATCCATGTTTTTGGTTTTGATATGTCTTTACGTTATGAAATAGCCCAATTACATTCTATTGTTTGCTATTTTTTTGTTCCAACAACTCTCCTAGCTCTCAATCCTCAAATTACACAAAGAGCCACTATACAAAGTGTGGTGGTTGGACCTAGTACTGTAACTATCATAAATTTATGATTTTCACAATTATCAAGTCTTTAAGATTGGAATATAGAGTACCATCAATTAAGCCAAAAATATCTACCGCCTACATATCCTAAAAGATTATCAATCTAAGACACAAGTAAAATCCTCGTTATCAAATTAAATTCTCTTAAGCATGTAAATACAACATTCCAACCAGGCTTCTAGCAAGAATTCAGTCTCTCAAAAGTGGTGATTCATTAGAGCTTAGAAGGCATATTACATGGCACAAGCATGAGTCATCTTCATAATGAAAATTTTGTTTGCCTACCAGAAGTCCCATCTTTGAAATAGAATTTCAACTTTTCCATAAACCTCAGATTGTGACAAAAGAAGAACATTGAAGAAAACATGCATAATGTCAAGAATGCCTACAATTTTCTTCTCCAAGAGATACAAAACTCATGAGATATACCTTTCCAAGAGAAAAGGAAGGAGGAGATCCAAGAGAACATATGCTCCCAAAAAGAAAATTAACTCCTAGTAATTTTTCTCCCAATTTAAAAGATGGTAGCATAGTATATGACTTGGATTTCTTACATTATAGGAAACCTATGGATGAAAAACCACAACAAGTAATTAGGCTACATAATTATAATAATTACTGGTTGAGTTGTGTAGCTCAGAACCTAGATGATCTAAAGCAAGATGTACTAAAAGTACAGTCTCATGTGTCAGGACTACGTTCAAATCTTGATGATCTATGTTTTGAGGAATCTATTCATTTTGATAGCCTCAAATATTGATAGAATCATGGAAGTGGTAGTTGATATAAAATTAAGTCTGGAAAAAGAAAATCCTGAAAGAGAAGAAGCTTTGAGTACATAAGACATTCATAGATAGACATTCCACTTTGAAGACAAAAGTTATGAAAATAAATATTTCCCACTTCTACTCAAGCACTTCTTTATACTTAACCCTAGAATTTTATAGTTTGAAAATGTTATAAAATTTTCCAAAGAAAATTTGTCTTTGGTCCAGTCTCAAATTCTTGTCATATATCTGCCATAGCATGAAGAGGAAGAAATTAATATGGTAAAAGAGGAAGAAGGATCAATTAGTAAAGGACCAAGGAGTTGTGAAAGTGATAAGCCAAATCAGCCTTTTGAATCAACATGGGAAAAATGGTGCAATGCTAAATATGGTTCCAATGGAAAAACTCCTTATGATCCTTCCAACATTGACGAGTTTCCTATGTTCAATAAAGAAAATATTGATCAATTTCCCATGACGAACTTAAATTGTAAATAAAAAAATGAAATTTTGATGGCAATCCATACTTGGAGTGCATTCGTAATCGCCCATAAGTTAATAAATCGTCACAAAGTCTCTTGACCTAAATACCTTAAGGATAATTTACAGATTCCAAGGTAATTTAGAACTATGGTGGGCACATATGGATGAAGCAGATAAATTAAACATTATGAACAATGACAAACTTGTTGTTGAGCTTACTAAGGTCGTACTACATAGATTCTATAAAGAAATCAAGGTAGATGGTTAGCACTATGTTGACATGTTTATGGGCTAAAGACTTTGTAGCATAAAAGAAATTCCATAATTTTTTGTACTATGCAAGATATTTTTCATAAAGCAAGATATCCTCAATATATATTTTATCTTAGAAAATATTTATCTCCCATGCCTGGTATAATACCATACTTAGTAAGGGTTGGATTTGAAGTTGAATATATAGATATATAAAACTTATCTCTTACAAGGCTCCATGAACAAATCATCTAAACATTGCAAAAGGAGTGTCTAAGGAAGAAGACAACAAAGTTTGTAAAGAAGCAACTTGGATTTAATCATCTATGATACATACGTTGATACATACCATTTTTGTTGTTGGAATAAGAAGAAACATGCAACCAAAAAGCATTGTGGAAAATATTGTCAATGTAATAAATGCATAAGGAAATGACATCCCCATGTATTTTATCCCATATGACAAAGGTTCCAAAAGCCCATAAAGAGTTATTTCAAAAGAAGAAAATCTAATGCTCAAAGAACAAAAACAAGAACTTATTTATTTGCAAAAAAATAGGACATTGGACTAGCAATTTCCCATTGAAAGGTAAATCCCAATTTCAAAACATTGTTTGATATATTTTCAAATATTTATGATCCCAATGAATGGGAACTAGTTGATTTCTTCCTTCCTAATGAAGAATATTTTTCAATAATTGATATTGATGATTATAATCCTCCATCTCCACCCTTTGAAGAATCATCTTTTTCTTATACAAATTATGATTTTGACTTCATCTCTAATGTCAAAATTTTTGATTTAGAAAATCCCTCTAAGCTCCATTCTAAAATTTCTTCCCTCTAAAATCGCATTTCTACACTTAACCCGAGTGACTTTTCCCTTTGTCATCGTCTTATTAAACAACTTTCACTTCTTCAACACCAAATTTCTAAACTTGGGTAGCTAAGCGTGGCTAATCTTGGTGCCTACTATCCATTTGATATACCTACCACCTCTGCTAATTCATACCAAGAACAAGTTTCTCATAGTTGCTCATCCAAAGCTCCTTCAAGGAAACCTCTTCCTCTCTACTCCACTATAAATAGAGATGAGGCAAAATTCCTCTATCCAAGAAAATACTATGGATTTAAAAAGACTACTCCAATCATTGAAATCTTATATGAAGAAGAAGAAGAAGAAGAAGAAGAAGAAATTTATCTAACTAGTGAATTGCAAGCATAGATATTACATTTGGAGACCACTATTGGAGAAAAGAGAAAGTCAAATAAATACTTACCAGTATGAGAGCATATCATAAGACACTAGTTACTAAATAAAGGAAACTATCATAATTAAAAGATGTGTTGATGTTTGAATAATTTGAGGATGTACGCAAAGAAGAAAATGATCAAGAGCGAGAACAACAAGCTTTGCAGTACATACCAGAAGAAAAAAAATCCAACACAAGGCATGTTTATCGTACAAATGAAAGTGTTTGAATATATAATAGTCATAAAGATAGATGTGAATTTTAATGGTTATAAACAATAGTCACTTGATTCCCATATATACATAGGAGCCATGAATTCATGTGCAAAGCATAATGCAATAGCAAAATATTATCGGAAGCCTACAAACTTGATGTTTAGAGTAATAAAAAAAGACCCTGATGTCTATTAGAGAAATGGATCTATATTTCCCAATACTATTAAATGGAGTAGCAACCTCAGTAAATTTGTACAGTTTTGACATTGGTAATGATGTATTGTTGGGACAATATTTTGTGAGAAGACATTTACCTCTTGTTGTAGATTACAAGCATATAAGTCTAAATATTCAAGGTAGTATTGTAAAGATAGCATGTAAATCTAGCTATGTTAGTCAAGTTGTACATCTTGTTATAGATGTAGTAGAGTGTTCTTTTAACAAACTAGCGAAGATTAACAAAGTAATAAAAAATGCAGAGCTTCAAGATCCTAAATATATCAAAGAAATAAAATAAAATATTGAAGTTTAATGTACTGTAGATTCTCCTAATTCCTTCTAGCAAAGGGAACAATACTTTGTAGATCTTCCATACAAAGAAAACTACTCTGGTACTCCCCAAAAGTCCTCTACAAATCAGATATCGCCACCAAAGCTTGAGCTTTGTAAAGTAGAAATTCTTGAAATACTATAAAGAAGCTTGATTGATCCAAGTTGCAGCCCTTGAGCTTTCCCGACATTTTATGTGAACAAGCATTCAAAACAAAACAAAAAAAAATAGGAAATCCTAGTACGGTTATCAATTACAGAGCACCTAATGATGCTCTCTTACCAATCAGGTATCCTTTACTGTGAAAAGAAACATTATTCCAATAAATCAGCAACAATAATGTGTTTAGTAAGTTTGATCTAAAGAGTGGATTCTGGCATATTGGAATCAAGCCATATGATAGGTATAACACAGGGTTTGTTGTGGCACAAGGACAATTCCAATAGAAATTAATGTCATTTGGATTGAATAATGCTCCTTCAAAATTCCAAAAAAGAAGAGGATATTTTTGGTGATTTGTATTTTGTAATTATGTACATATATTTTTTGTTAATTTGTTAATTTATAAGCATGGATTTGTCCTCAACAAACCAAAACTTGAGTTTTCTAAGACCTCGATTGAATATTTAGGATTATTCATGTTTCAAGAAAAAGTTGAATTGTAGGATCATGTGTTGAAGGCCTTGTTAGGATTTCCAAACACTATCCATGATCAATGGTTGTTACAAAGGTTCTTAGGTAGTCTCAACTACATAAGAAAATTCTATGAGAAGTAAGTTAAGGATGTAAATATTTTGTAGAAAAGGCTCGAAGGGGTTGAATGGACACCTGTTATGAACACAATTATTTAAGTCATTATACAAAAGGTCTATAATTTACCATGCTTAGTTCTTCCTCGATGTGAATTACCATATATATTGGAGACAGATGCCTCAAATGTGGTTTAGGATAGTGTTTTGATGCAGAAGCATTCTACAATATAATAAGTATGTTCTTATGATTTAGGATGTTTTAGCGACATTGAACTAAAATACCCCTCATCTCATAAGGAAGTTCTTGTTGTAAAAAACAAAATTAAATGATTCAAGTTGTTCCTTAAACCAGTAAATTTCATTGTAAGAATATATCTGAAGCACATGGTAGGTATGTTACGAAAGATAAGATTGATTGAACAAGGAAACAATAGAATAATGAGATGGAGTTTGTGGCTAAATGGCTTTGACTTTGGAATTAAATACAAGGGTATAGAAAAATTCCTAACATACTTTCTCATAAGGAAAATTACACCAAAAGAGATAAAAATGTTCAGTTGTTATAATGCATCATCTTCAACAGTTATGTTAGGACCACCTCTTGCTTGAGATCGATTTTGTTGGGTCCTTATATGTAAATATTGTTATGCAAATTATTTTTTTGATTGTCTTGTAGAAAGAGTCAAAGAAATTCCCGCATATGAATGTATACTTGAACATTGGATCAATAGTAGTCATAGTAATATAAGTAATATCATGTATTTTAGTGAGTCACCCAAAATGTATTGAGGGGATACTAGGTTTGAACCATTTATAGGGCAACGATATATTTGTTCATATGAGTCATGGCTAACTTATACATACTAGTGTAATATAATGATGTAAGTCAAACATGCCAAAAAAACATGGTTGATGTTTGAATGTAGTTCAATGTGTAACCCCTACAACCATTGGCCACCCCAGTTCAAAATATTTCTGCATGATTGGTGTCCTAGAGATGAATACTTCAATCACATAAGACATAATGACTTCATGAATTATGTCTAGGAAGGTATTCAAATAACAACTCAATCTGAATCATGACTTTGTTTCCAGCTAGAACACATGTTCAGTATTCTCAAAGTATGAAGACTTAGACCGCCAAAGAAACCTGCATATAGATAAATATCACAATTTTATGGAATAGTACGTAATATAGTTTATGAGAGAGTGTTGGGTATGTACAACTCTCCTTTCTTTCCTTTTTACAACTACATGTTGCCTCATGTTGAGACCCACGTATCACTAAGCTCAAAACACATGTATTATTCCAATGATAGAAGTGATTGAAGGAATATATGTAAAGAAGCGTATAGGGCCAAATTTTGGTCAGTCATGTATAGTCATGTGACAGTGAGTGTGAGTGGTACCGTGGGACTCTGATAAAATATCCAATGTGTAAATCTTATCTAGAAAATATGTTTGTACTATAAATATGATGAGTCCCCATATGTCGAAAGACTCCAAGGTACAAGACAATAATGGATCATATATGGTACCTTGTCTATGTTTAAAGGACACTTTAGAATCTTTAGCAAACCGACATTTGTAGGTTTTGTGTCACTGGTTTACTTGTAAAATTTGTATAAATAAATATGTTTCCAATTTTTTTGACACGAAGAATTAGAGAAAAATATTGAGAGTCAGTTAGTTTACGTATTAGGATTTATAAAAGCAATAAAGGGTATACTCTATGCATTACATCAGTTGATCCCAACATATAAAAAAATTTCCCTTACCATATAGAGTGAAGAGTTTATTTAAGAAACTAGATGTATCCTTTGTATCTCGCATATATAACTTGATCTTGATCTATGAGAAATCTATTTCTCAATATGTTAAACCAAGTCTAGAGTTTGTAGATGCATCGTTTCAAGATAAATCTACCCTAGTCTAGTCTTAGATTGTGAAACAATATTCTATGTTGTTGGAAAAAAGAAATATTTGAATACACAGAACTATAGACACTTCAACTCCTAATATTAATGATCATATAACCAATGGGTTATCAATTCATAGCCTAAGCAATGCAGTGCCACCTAAACTCTAAGGTAATTATGCATTAATGAGCTGTATTTAGCTTCCTATCCTATTTGACCCACCACCCATCAATATTGTGTGCATTGTTCACTCTCATCTATGACAAGCTTGTACTACCAATATAAGTGTATTCAAGTTTATGTTGCTACAACTTAATAACTTAATAACATCTCATTTGATTTGGCCAAACCTGAATTATCGGAGATTGACTTCGAACCCTAAATATTTCCTTAGTTCATGAGAACTCTTAGCAATACCCCTCATGAGTATGTGATTCACACTAGTTGTTTAATTTTAGTACACATAGATGCTTATCACCACATTTATATGAATACCTTGAGTTGACAACATCTGTAGTTAATCTAACATGGTGCATCATTCTAATTAAGATCGTTGTCGGATTTTAACTCATGAAAATTGTATGGTTGTGCAAATCAACATTGTACTCAGTGTCCTAATAAAGACCATCATTGCAGAATAAGAAAGGATTTTTGTACTTGGTTCATGAATTTCGGTATTCCAAGAATGTTCCAAGAATGGGTTGGTGTATAATTTGAGAATTTTCCAAGAATATTATGTGTGGAGGAAGTGAGCCTGAGAAACATATGTGCATGCAACTACTTTATGTGCAATAGTTAATCTATTTGGTAATCATAGTTGGATCCACATCCATGATGTATACAACAAGTTTCCCTCCACCTAACTTAATGATTGTTCATACATCTATGGTATAATGATGTGAGAGTAGAGAATAAAGTTTTAGACACAAGTTCGACAACATTTACATCATAAGTAAACCATTAGGATACTAGAGTCTTGGAAGCACAACATAAACATTGGTAGGAAGGCCTTAAATTCATATTTATGAAGCCAAATTCCATAGCATGGTTGACAGCTAAATAATGGTATGGTTGGTCATGACAACAAACCTTCCTTAGATTGTGATTCAGAGCATCAAGACTTTTAATTATACATATAATATCTCCAGTCCTTACTCTCGTGATGTCTTTATAGCCTGATGTTACATTATGGTAGTGACACCCAAAAAAGGAAATAAAATTGGTGAGGAAACTTACACTAACCATCATGATAATTTAAGTGTGTATTACCAATGTCAACGTAATACCTGGCAGAGTAAGGAGTTCTTTTTAGAATGTTGCATAAGCCTTCCAACAGAAATTAATTGAAATTTTTAATTGTGTCTTGAAGTAGTCATGAAATAGTTGATAAGAAAACTACTATATAGATATACACACACCCTTATGAACCTTAATTATGATGTTGGGAGTTGAGTCAAAATGAAAAAAAGAAGAAGAGGAAAGCCTCGTAACTAAATAGTTCATACTCTACAAGTGATTACATTTTCAACATATTTATGCAATTCATGTGTATTAGGTTAACTATAATCCATTTCACTCATATGTTTATATATATCTAAACATATGAGTGAAATGGATTATAGTTAACCTAATACACTTGGGAAGTTCTCTATCACATAGAGGAAATAAAGGTTCCATCAAATTCTCACCCTTAACATAAAACCTTAGCATGATTTCATCTTCTTGAAATGGTACACTTATCTGACATTTTTGTAGTAATGAATTAAGGAATATAATCTTTCACAATAATATACAATAATCAGTGTTCATAGTATAAGGCATTAGTTTTTATTTTCTTAATTACATGTTGGAAATGATGGAAATGAACGATTGTATGAAGGTGTGCAAGGAAGAAAAAAGGAAATGTGAAGATACAAATATACAGGATTAGTTCAGTTATCACTTGTTAGTTGGGTCGTTACATTATGGTATCAGAGCACCCAGTACACACACTAGACCTTGGAACCATTAACACTTTCTGTAATGATATTTATTATATGGTTTAACTAATGTAAAGTGATATTAGTCGAAATAGATATTATGGCTAGAAAGAGAGCTAGAAGGAGTAGTGAAAAACATGGTGCTACCATCGTAGCCAACTCCTGTAACCCTACCTATTGACAAGGAACATATTGTGGGGCAAGAACAAGTTCCTTCTATTAAAATTTCAAGTCTAATGATATCCTTTCGACATCTCTCTAAGGCTTTGGTGGATCATTTTGAATGGGAATGGGGAGGACCCACTGCTCCAATCGAAGGGGCCCAAAACCCAATAAGAAACAACATGCATTAAGAATTAGAGAAAGTTAAATTTTTTAAATTTTGGGGGTCCACAGATGGACAGATAGTAGAAACTTCACTTGAGAACATGGCAATGTGTTTCACTTTGAGGGACTACACCTAAAATATGAAGGTAAGGATGGGCATATTTCAATTGAAGGGATGTACCCTATTGTGGTGGAACACACTTTTTCCACAACTGGGGATGGATATTTAAGAGGTTATGGGAATTTTTTGAGGAAAAATACAAAACAAGTTACCTATTAGAGGAATCCATTCAAAGGAAGTTGAATGAGTTGAATGCCTTAAAATAGACTAGACAATATATACTCAAGTAACAAGCCTAATTCATGGAGCTACTCATATATTTTCCACACTTGAAATATAGAAAAGTTAAGGGCTTTTGTGCACTAAATTATAGCATCCAAGCCAAGGTAAAAAATTTCATGGCTTGTACCCCACATGAGGCAATGTAGTGAGCCATAATCACTGAAGAGATATTTTCAGTAGTGGACCAAGTAAACCGCCCAAGCTTATTGAGATAGGTGAAACTATTGGGAATAGTTCAAAGCATAAAAATAATTAGAGATGACTTGTTTGCAACCATTAAAGACGATCATCGGGGAACTGAATACCACCATATTGGTCTCCATCACAAAATTCATGGTTTGTATTACATCGGTCATGACTGAAAACACAACATTCACATTTGATGCACCATTATCGCCCTACACTATAGTTCCACATTGCACCCCAAAAATACCTAAGACCACAATCCAGTCGATACTAATAGAGTTCTAGGCCAACATTCAATTCACTCAATAGTGGGATCTGGCCTCCTTAGAGGGGGTGTTGGACTTGTTGAGTTCCACACTATGAAAGGGATTGCTCTCAATGAAAAGGTAAGTCTAACCTAGAACAATAGTAGGCCACAGTGGGAGATCTTGAAAGGGTTCATCGGATCCATGTAGCAGTGAACAATTTCCAGGCTAAGAACCAATCCATACTCAAGATGTTAGAATATAGATGGTGTTAGTTTTGTTGTTTTAATAGATCCAGGAGCCACTGAATATTTTATTTCACATAATGCATTATCAAAACTATAACATGAGGGAGTTTCACAACATGAATTTAGGCATGTAGAGATAGCTTTTGGAATGAAAAGGAATATAGGTAGGCTATTAAGAGATTGTGAGATAAAACTTAATCTGTGTAAGACTAAGATATCGTTATATACTATAGTCCTAGGATCCTATGACATTGTCATAATGGATTGGTTAGAGTAGCGTTAGGCAATCTTAGAATGTAAGGTTAAGGTTTTGCATTTCTCTGGTAGTGATTGTCAACATAAATCCCTAGTGGTGAAGAACCGAGAGGTATCTCTAAGGATCATCTTGTTGGTGCAACTAATGACGTGGAGACAAAAGGGGTGTCAATTATACACAATTGCATCATAAAATGATGAGGAAGACACATAATATATAGATAAGTATTCAATTCTATCTAAATTAAAATATGTGTTTCCAGAAGAGTTACCTAGGGTACCTCCTAAGAGATAGATCAATTTCACTATTGATCTTAAACCTAGTACTAAGCTTATAGCAAAAATTCCATAGCATATGTTGACTCCCGAATTGAAGGAATTACAAATTCAGACAAAGGATTTATTAGATTTGGGGTTCATATGACCTAGCATGTCTCCATGGGGATCACCTATAATTTTTGTTAAAAATAAGGATGGGTCCTGGAAGTTATGCATATACTATTTCCAACTTAACAAGGTGGAAATCAAAAATAAAAATCATTTGCCAAGGATAGATGGTTTGCTTGACTTTATGAAAGAGACAACCATATTTTCTAAGATAGTTATAAGATCTATATATCACCAGTTGAGGATTAAAGAAGAATATATCCCAAATACAACCTTTAAGACAAGGTTTTGGAATTTTAAGTTCTTAGTACTACCTTTCATACTCACAAAGGCCCTAAGTGTTTTCATGAGCCTGATTAATGGAATATTTAGAGAATACTTAGATAAATTTGTAAATTTTTTTATAGATGATATTTTGATATACCAAAGGATGGTATAAGAGCATAATGAACACTTGAGACTCATGGTGTAGTGCCTTAAAGAAAACAAACTTTATGGAAACTTATCAAAATTTTCATTTTACCAATCCAAGATTAACTATCTAGGAGACATCATCTCTGGGGAGGGTATTGCAATAGATCCTACAAATATAAAATCAATCGTGGAATGGCCAACATTGACCAACATCCATGAAGTACAAATTTTTATGGTGGTGGTAAAATATTATCCATATTTATTAAAGGATTTTAAAAGTTGGAAACCCCCATTCTTGAACTCAAAAGGAGAAAAAGAAGTTTGTTTGCATGGAGAAACGTGAAGAGACATTCAAGAAGCTAAAGAAATTGTTAACAATTGCACCAATTATGAAAGTGCTTGATATGGAGTAGGAATTTTTGTTTCATACAAATGCATCAAATGCGAGTCTACGATGCATGCTAATGCAATAAAGAAGATTAAAATCATATGTATAAAGAAATCTCAGACCGGAAGAAGAGAAATATGTGACACATGACCTAGAGATAGTTGTGATTGTATATGCTCTAGATATTTGGAGACACTACTTGCTCAAAAGAAAGTTTGAACTTAAAACCAATCATTGTAGATTAAAGTGCATATTCAAACATGAAAAATTAAATGCCATACAAAGGAGGCAGTCAAAGTTAATTAGAGAATATGATTTTGACATTGCATATATAAAAGGGATAATAAGTAGGGTGGTATATTCCCTAAGACGAATACCATGAATATTTTTAGTATTTCCTTTGAAGGCGAATTTAGGAGAACAATTGCTAGGATTGCAAGTTGAGGAAAATTGGTAAAAGGAAGTTAAACCAAATTCAGAGGAAAACTCAATGAGGATTCCAAATTACAAAGGGTATTCTTTAGAAAGTGATGGTCTATTACAATTACATGGAAGGATATATGTGCTACCAAATGAAAAGTATGTCATTTTATTTTGAGCGAATTTCATTGAGCAATGTACATGGCACATTCGAGTGTTAAGAAAATGAGTGTGGGCTTAAAAATACTATTATTCTAGAAAGGGATGAAGAAAGAGATTATAGATTTGTGGCAAGATGTTTACAGTGTCAACAAGTAAAAGTTAAACATAGACATCTAGTAGTACTATTGCAACCTCGCGTGATACCACAGTCTAAATGGGAAATTATCTTGATGGATTTCATTATGGGATGTCAATGATGACAAGGAGACAAAAATCTTTTTTTCTAGTCATGGAAACTTTGACCAAAAGTGATCACTTCACACCCACATACAAGGCTCTTAAAATATCCCAATTATTTAATGAAGAGATACTTAGATTACATGGTGCACCAAGAAATATCATCTAGGATAGGGGAGTGGTGTTCACCAAAACATTTTGGACAAGTTTCAAAGTGGCCTTGGGGACCCAAATAAAATTTAGCACTAATAACATCCTAAGACAGGTGGAAAAACTAAGAGGACCAATCAAACGTTGAGGAAATGTTTTGTATGTATGTAATGGATTATTAACGAAGATTGGAAGAGTTTTTACCATTGGTATAATTTTACCATAATAAAATTACAAGAGTTCCATCAATATCACACTTTTTGAATTCTTATATGGTAGACCTTGTAGGATTCCATTGGGATAGCATAGACTGGAGGATTGAGTACTAATAGGACCTGAGTTCATGCAAGAAATCAAAGATTAAACAATCATGATTAAGGCAAGATTAAAGGAAGGTCAAGATATGAAAAATAATTATGTGGATGCTCATGAAATTGAATGGATTTATGAGATTGGAGAAAAGGTATTTTTTAGAATAGAACAACAAAAGAGATCCATAAAGCTTGGGAAGGGAGAAAAGTTGTCTCAATGATTTGTGGGACCATTTGAAGTCATATAAAAGAAAGGGATGTTAGTGTATAGGCTTGCATTACCTACATCATTAACATGTATGGATGACGTGTTTCATGCATATACTTTACATCACTATATCTTTAATCCTTCACATGTTATTGAATTGATTCATATGTAAGTAACAAATAAGGGGATGATGATGGTTGAGTCGGTTCACATATTGGACCAGAGAACTCCACAACTTAGGGGTCAATTAATGGACCAAGTGAAGTCCTAGTGGGACAATTACAATCCAGATAAACCACTTGGGAGGATGTAGATGAGATGCATCATTATTTTCCTTTTTTTTAAGACTTCGAGACAAATTCTAGATTAAGAGGAGGTGTATGTAGTGCTCCTCTCTAGTTTACCTATGATAGAAATTACTTAATTCGAAAACAATACTATGGCACACACCTATTCTTTGAGGACATCATTCATGAATTTGGAAATATAGCCAAAAAGATAGTTCTCATTAATATTAGCAAACTTGATTTGTAAGCATTACATGCAAAATGAGTTTCTTGTCACTCTACTTATAACTCTCTAGACTATAAACATTAGATTCAATATTAATAAGAAATTACATTTCATCAAAAATATCTTCATTTTACATTCCCCTGAGTCTCCAAGTACCTTTGCAAAAATTAGGGTTGTAGTCAGTGGCCTTTGTTTATTTCAAAATTTTACTTCAATTGTTGATTTAATATTCGTAGGTGGGATAATTTTCCATGCTTTTTCCAAAAAAAGGATTCGCCAATTTCCATTTTTTCTAAAATTGATTCACCCAAATTTTAGAATATAAATTTATTTTACTTTAAATATCACAATTTTTTATATAGAATAATATAAAAGAATTATAAATCTAAATATTTTTATAAAAGTATAATAAAACATTTTACATTTTTCATATTAAGGACTATAAGATTCGCCAAGGTGTCTGAACTTTAAGTTAACTCCAATCCCTGAGTTATGGTGAATTCTACACAAACCAAACCCATTAAGTAATTCTGAAAAATAGTGGTTCTTACTTCCTTGTTATGAGCTCTCAAAAGTTTCCATTTACTTCATTAGCTCGGCCTGTGCATTCAAACAACTACCAACTCGTTCATTGTCTACATAAGCCAACTATGGCTAATAACCATTTTTTGGCATATCTGCCAAATCTAGCACGTAGTGTTAAAGAGCTATTAGCTCGTCCATGCCTTATTCCATGATCTGTAGAGGTCCTCCAAATATGGCACAAGTGTCAAGCTTAGCCCATGGTGCCAAAGAGCTAATGACTAGTTCACGTCCTTAAACACTAAGCATACAATTCTTAGCCCATAACATTTTTATTGAAAATAGCCCAAAGGCCCATACAATAGTATGGAAAAATACTGCAAAACCACCAAATACTGACTCTTGTGCGCCTCTCTTTATTATATCTCTGAGAGCTTAAATGTCGTGCATTAAACCTTCTGCATCCTTGGTCTTATTGTCGCAACGAAAATGTGTCACAGTCCTTTACTTTAACCCTTGACGCCTTTATCCCAATGCTTCTCTATTGTGCCCTTTAAAGCCTTTTGGGGTCTCCCTTGCAGGATGACGTGTCCCGTAGGTTCACCTATTGCAACCACCAACTAATCAAGAACCTACCGAGTTGACTTGTAATGCCACCGCACTGCATACTTATCCCGTCACCTTTTATTTGTTTTTTGTCAGAAGGTCAATGGTTGCCCAATGCACAAAATGATGGGGGAAACTACAACTTTGCACAAAATGTGGAATTTTTAAATAATTGAACCTCTGTTTAATTAAATTATCAAACCTGACCTCTTTAACGGAACTCAAAGCAAGTTAAAATCCCACAAAAACCATCAATTTTGTTATTCTGCTAAAATATCAGAACTGGTTGATTTACGCTTACTATGGAAAAACCCAAATTTCCCATGGAACCGAAGGGAAATAAAACCGCAGCTTATAACCTTCTCAGGTCCGGAATTGAAATTAATCTGCTCGAATCTTTACCACACGATCACTGTCGGATCGCATCCCTTCACAACAAACAGATGCGATCAACCCGGACTCCAACTGGCTTAAACCACAATTCATAACTCATCATGTCCGAAATTTATATTAAACTTTGTGCATCTTTCAGCGTGATTACCGTTCGATCTGAGCTTTTCAAGCGAATGGTTACGATCAACTGAGTTATTAACTCAGTTTTATAAACGATCGTGTCCGGTTTTGGAATTAACCTCTACGCTTGTTTGTGCGCGATGATTGTTAGATCTGTGGATCCGTTGATTGGACGACTCAAATCTTCTTCGGTGTTTCTCCACGTATCTATCAAATAACTTGATCTTATAACGTTTTGGGTTTGTATCATGTGTTAAGCTGCGTGCGCATTCACCAATGAACACCATAAACCTTCTCGTAATAGATCATCATTGATCCATCCTGTGATCAATGATGATTCATTTCTTCATTCAATCTCTGTCTGCGTTCAATTGACGATCAACAAAAACTAGTATTTAATAGAGGATTCAGCCTACGATTAAAGGATCCAATCACATAATAAAATCATGCAAAAACAAGCTTTGTACACAACACTCCTTTCATTCATAACAATATTTACATATATGTACAGAACATATCGTGCTCTGATCTGTTCTCTCCTCTACTTAGATCACTCTAACATTTTAACACTCTATCTCAAAAGTTATCCCTCACTCTCCTCGCGGGCTTACGTTTATAGAAATAAGTACATAGTTATGGATTATTCTAAATCCATAATCTTCTCCATAAATCACTCAAATAATTCCTATTCAAGGATCTCGTAATCCCTAAGATTTCTACGAGACCTACACACATAAATTATCCCTAATATTCTCACATAGTTGAGAATATTTAACAACTGAAACCCTCACACATAGATTTCCACTCAATCTATACAAGATTCTTAAAAATAACTAAAAACATCACCCTCTAAATCAAGCAAATGAACAATAAATATTCCAAGTAGGATGCTCCTACATCACAAAACCAAGTCCTCAATGCACCCTCCATCATTTGATGGAGCCATCAAATGTTGGTGAAATCTCTATCTCCCGGCTCTGTTACCTCGACGTAATTTCTTGGTGCTCGTTTGTTTCCTCTAGGGTAAGCCTTACAGGATTATGTGTCTAGTGGGACTACCTAATGCCTTTTTTCATTGGTTCTCTACCGCCTCGTTATCTGCCACTGTGTCCCAATGCTCAATTATATCCTTTTCATGTTCCTTTTTAAAGAGATAAAGCCTCAAGGATGGTGTGTTCCGATGGGACCATTGTTGCACTCATGGACCAATCAACTACAATTCAGGTTGAGTTGTATCCCACGTGAGTCTGATGCCTAGCCAACTCACAACTTCTGCCTTTGCTCCTTTATAACCATCCAGGATGCAACCTCAGGGTTGACGTCATGTTTACATAATTAGCCTCACATGGCTCCTCTTAAGTGGTGATACATGTTACTTGAATTTGGCCCATTAGGCCAACCAAAAAAGTTGGATCTACTTTCCACGTCTTCCATACTGACTTCAAGTTAATATCACCTCATGGAACAATAATACCTTGAAGCTCACAATCCTCACTGGCAAGCTTCCTTACAATCAATAGCAGGTTTACCTCATTGACTCTTGATTCATCGAATCCATGACTGTTCCACATCAACTCATTTATTCACACCCAATGGATTGCGCTAGCTTCCTTTGGGTCCATTTTCATCATTAGTGGGTCCCCTTGCACTTGTTAACAATATACCTCAATGAATAGTAATTAGATGATTTCCAGCATGCTTGACATATGCTCATTTATTTGCATGATGTAGATTCATAACATCAGGGTTGAGTAGAATAATTTTTATTTTGGGACATCTTAGTCTTATATGGCACCCATCCCAAGTTGCGTTGGAGTTTTTACCATTTCATGTACTTTTATGAGGATTACTTTGGGACATTTCTCTTGTTTGTGTCCATAGTAATATTGATATATACTATGATATAGATTCACAATTTATTTGTTGGTGGATATCTCTCTATTTGTTACATGGATCCCATGTGTATTTCTTCTCATCCTTGTGCTAACATTTCACATCATGGATCTGTTGTGTATAGTTTCGACAACCATGTTTAGTTCTTATTTATGCAAAGCATGGGTATTCCCAACTTGGGGATGATTTATTTATGATTGAGATTTGGTCTCAAGGTTGCTACAATATGGTTCCTTGATTCATGACTCTTTCCTTCCATTTGATACCTAGCTATAGTGCAATTTGTCCATTAGTTTTTATTTTGATCTCATGCATCAAGGGGCATTTGTACTTTTGTTTACCATGATAGGTTTTACAAGTAAGTTATTAGATATTATGGGGCTGAAATTACATAATTGAGTAATTTCTCATAATTATTTTTTCATAATTTGATAATTACAAAATAATAATCATTTCATAATTGAGAAAAACTCATAACTAAGAGAAAGGTTCATAGTGAGTAAGGAAAACCTCATAATTGAGCATGAAACTAGTGCACAACTTGTAATTTTTTGGTTCACATGCTGCCAGCTCTATCCATGACTTGTATCCCCTCAATTCACATGCCATCAATCCTAACTTCTCTTGGCCCTAAGTGTTTAGATACATCCTCCCATATCTACAAAAGGGTGATGTAACTAGTCACACTTAGGGGTGGAGGAAGGAAGAGACATTAATTAGAATACCCTATTATGTTGGAGGATTACCACCTCAAATTCCTCTCATGCTTCATGAATGAGACTATTTTGTGAGTAAAAGAAGGACGGATAAAGGTTAAGATATTAGGGAGCACTCAACAACAAGAGGTATAATTTTGCATTTGTATCATTGCTTTATATGGAATATAAATCTAGTTTCCCTATCTATATGATGTGTTTTCATGAGATCATAACATGGTTATTGTGATTAGATTCTTTTGCAAACTAACTTTCTACTCTTGGACGGAAAGAAATTATCATTTTTTGTTTGTATATGTGTGCAGGTGTTTGGATTAGGGAGCTAGAGTGGGATCTCCAAGTAAAAGTAGGAATTTTAGTTGTTAGAGTGGATCTATAACTTGCATCAACATGCAAGAGTAATACACGACCAACATATTTATTCTTTCCATTGAATGAAAGAGGCAATGTGAATTAAGTATAAGAGACTTTATTTTATCTATTGTTTGGAAAATTGTAAGGTGAGATGTACAAGACAACAATACCTTATCTTTTTAGTAAATTAGGGGAAAAAATTAGGGGCACATAAAATTGGGCCACACAAGGAATGGGTGCACATTCCTACAAACATGCACTCACTTGTGAGCCATGACTTTTTGATGGCCTAGTTGTCATCATGGTTGGAAGATTGGTCCTTATTGAGCATAAACAATTAGGAATTCATGGCCATTCTTGGGAACATAGACACATTATCGTGGGCATATTTTCTTGATGGATCGATTGCCACTTTTGGGACCATCATTTGGTGTGAGTTCCCACATTCAAGTGAAAATCATAAGAACAAGACAATATGGTTAGTGGGAGAGAGAGAAATGGATGGTACATAAATCCTAAAGGCCTTGTTAATTGAAAATATAATATATATATATATTTTTTTCAAAGATATATTATATATATATATTATATATATATAAATATATAATATATTATATATATATATATATAATAATATATAAATTATATAACGCTTTCTTTAGCTTTAAGGGGATTTGAAATTAACAAATAGAAGGTCCAACCATAGGCTCTTTGTTATCCCTTGTTTCTTGCTAATATTTTATGAACATTTTGAGCCTTTAACCTTAAACAACATTCATCTTAATCCCTAATGTTGGTTTCCATTTGTTGATGATATCCTCATCTTTTGGCCTCATGACCATGTGCCTTTCATTTACTTCTTTAACCATATTAATGCATTATTCAATTTATTATGGAAATTCAAATGAAAATCTCCCTTCTCTGTTTAGGTGTTCTCATCCCCCATCTTCTTGATAGTAGCCCTACCCGTCAAGGTTGTAAGAAAAAAATGCTCACATCAATTTATAACTTCATGCCTATTCTTATCATCATTGGACTCAAAAGAATACTACCCTAGAGGAAACAAACGAGCACCATTCACATTGCATTGAAAATTGAAAAAACTCTAATAAATTTAATAAAAAAAAAAGATACAAACTACAAATCATATACATGGTTAGTTATTAAGCATTCTTTTTGTATTTGTTGTTTCTAAATAGATTTCCATATTAAGCAAAGTCTTTCGGTAGAAATCACATAAGAGAAATTTTTGGCCGACGCATTTTGAACCCAACAAGTGTGGTTCATCATCATGACCAGATGAAGAGGAAGACCATGGCAAAAGCTTAAATAGAGAGCAATGTAGAGACATAATTTCATGTAACGACTATATTTGAACAATAATATTTAAATTAATTTATTAATATATTAAAAACAAATATATTAAGAACGACTATATTAAATGGCTGGTTTTGAAAAATAATATTTAATTAATTTATTAAAACCAAATATTACTAATTTTTGAAAACTAATATTATATATGTATATGGGTCAACATAAATATGGGTTGACTATATATATATATATATATATATATATATAATATTATAATATATATGGGTCAACAATAAAATATGGGGTTGAGGCCCATTAAACAAATAACAAAAATACTAAAAGGAGTTAAGAACGAATAGGGTGATAAAATACATAAAAAAAACACGAAGGATCAAGAAAATAAACTCTAATGAAGAATAAATCAACAACAAATACTATAAAAAGGACGTCAATACCTACATAGATAAACAAACAAACAAAATAAATCGCAAAAAAAACCTAAAAAACTAAGAGGATAGGATAGGGACCCAACTTCTACTAATATTCCAACCATCATCTCTATTCAAATTATTGGGTCTTTTTTCAATTTCCAGGGCCTCCCTCAATTTACGATGATGGAAATGACTAGCCCTAGCAATGAGTTGGGCCTCCTCAATGCAGGTGTGATGCTTAGATTTATCTACATGCTTTGTCAAAGCAGAGGAGCAGGTCCTGCCATGCTTGATGTCAGTGACATGCTCACGAATCCTTTGATTAATCGAGCGACCAGTCTCACCAATGTAGGGAGTCCCACAATGTTGCACTAAAAATTGTCACCTTGACATTCTGCAATCTGTGTGAGTCCATTACCACTCATACTTTCCTCCTTTGCAAGTCTTAAGCCTCAATTCCTCATATCAAGCCTTGAAAATAAGAGAAAGCCCTCAAAAGTCTGGTTCCACACTTTCTCTTTGCATTACCTGCGATCCCGCACATAATGGTCATGTCTCTTGTGCACCTGACCGGTCTGTCTTTGCATTATGGGTGCGAACCCCTATAAAAGTTAAAAAGGCGCGAGTATATTCTAAAAAACTCACTTTCAGTCATTTCTAGAAGCTTCTGGAAGGAATCTTGGGGTGGCAAGTTCGCTCTCTTAAGGTTCATGCATCCCATACCTTAAGGAGCTAAGCCCTTGATGTGAGGAGCTTATCCCTTTGAAGGAGGACTCTATCCCTTCATAGGTGGACCTGTAACCTCCTCCTCTGCACTATAAAATGAAGCATTGTGCTGGTTACTGGGGAGGTTGAAAGCTGAATATTTTTGAGGTGAAATGCTGCTGGAACTTAGTCTTCTTTAGTTAAGTTTTTATGAGGAGAGATTACATACCTCTAAGATCTCATTTGGAGGAGTGCAAGGCTTGTCAAAGTAAAGGAAATTCCTGTTTCGAACCCCAGGAAGAGCTTGTTCAACATCAAGGCTGAAAAGGTTGTGAGGTTCTTCTACTTCAAACTTAATACAAATAAGTTTGTTTTTCTGAATAAGTTATTGTTTTATGGTTTATTTTATGGATTCCTTGATCACCGTAATAGACATGCTTTATGATATTTGCTATGCAGGTGCTATTTCATGTTTGCTTGTTTTTTATTGCAAGTTCTCGAAGGTAACTCTTTCGAACGATTGGAGGATGGCTACTACGAACAAGCGTTGGATCTAAGGTAGGATCTTAACACCTCTATAGTATTTATTTATAAATCGTATATGTCTAGAGAAAGATGGATTTGTTTGTCTGCTTGTTTCTAGACTATCTTCTGATACTAGGGAGATCGGTCATGTCCGCAAGATCGATTTATCCGGCCAACAAATTGGGGACTCCGCTAGGGATTGAATTTTGTTTTTGGTTTTCCTTTGTCTTTGACTCGAGAAACTTGTTTTCGTTTCTGGTTTTTGATTGGTGTATGTTAGATTGGGTAGGTTTTAGAATCTGGGTTTTTTTTTTTTCGAAGTTTTCCGGGGACCGAACTTTCTCTTTACAGACAGTGTGGGCATCTCCTCACTTTTCCTTTAGTAAACAGAGCGGTACCGCACCTGGTTCTTTTGGAAGCCTGCGGACCCTGTAAAATTTTTTGAAAAACCTAAAAATGTTTTCTTCCAGTTAAGTTTAGGTTTCATTTAAGGTCTTTAGTGTTTACCCAAAACTGCATTTGTCCTGTCAAAAATCTCTTGTGAAAGAGTTCCAATGGTATTTTTGTTTTAGATGATTTTCTAGAAGTTTTGCACGCCTGGAGTGTTTTTTACATGGTCTCTGTAGTGACTCAAAGATCAGAAGCTTCAGAAAAATTATATTACCTTGGTGTCTTTTCGTCTTCTTGATGAGTCTGTCCTGTCAAAAATCTCTTGTGAATGAGTTCCAATGGTATTTTTGTTTTAGATGATTTTCTAGAAGTTTTGAATGCCTGGAGTGTTTTTCACATGGTCTTTGTAGTGACTCAAATATCAGAAGCTTGAGAAACCTCAGATTACCCTGGTGTCTTTTCATCTTCTTGATGAGTCTGCCTTGGTTGTGAAATCTATCCTTTGTGAGAAATAGATTTAGCTTTCTCCTTGCAAATATTTGAACAAGCTTTGTTATAAGTTTGAATTTCATTCTTACAAAGAAAACATATATGGATGTTTTTTGACTAATTTGTTATTCTGAACAATGAATCCTTAGTTTACTGAACAACTAAGTAAAATGTCCTCAAACAGAAGTGAAGCTTTTATTCAATTAGGTTTTTAAAAGTTTTTAGATCTCAAGATTAGTTTTTGTAGTTTTGAGTGTTTTCTAGAACTTGTAGATCTCTTTTGAAGTAAATTGTTTTTTGTAGTTTCGAGTTTTGAAAAAGGAAAGGAATTTATTGTGAGCATTAATTAGTAGTCTCGTTTTGAGTTCTTATTGAAAAAGACAAAAAGATTTTCTTTTCATTTACATGTTGAAAGAAAGAATTGTTTCTCAAAGAATTGCATTCTCAAACTCTTTATTTTAGCTAGAATTTCATTGAAAGAAAAATGAATTGTTTATCATTTTAGGTGCATTTTTTAGTGTTTTTGGAGTCGAGTCTTCACACCATCAAAGTTTCATTTCCGTACCTATTGACTTAAAGAACAACCCATAAAAACAACGCTTAATTAAAATTGATCTAGTAATCTTCTTTATTTCTAGGGATCTTATCACCAATATAGCTTAGGCTAGTATCTTGGAGTAGGGAGTAATTAACTTTCCAAGATAGTTAAAACAAACAAGTAGCTACATATTGCAATACGAAATAAATCCAATTGTAATTGATACATTCTGGAATCTTCTCTTAAAGGATTCAATCATGAGATCATGTCCAAACCTTTGAGACAATCAAGTCTGTTTCATTGGGAAAGATAGAAGATTTGTGCGTGGTATAAACGGTACACCTCGGATTAACCATTGTCAAGGAGCCTGGGGTCACTTGTTGGTAAACCTGGAATTGATCGTGTCGAGGATCCTTCAAGGGGATTGAGCTTTGTTACTCTACCCTTGCGCGTAGATCGGATCGTAGACTGTTCCCTCAGTTGTATTTGTTATTGTTGGTAACCTTAGTGTCCATAAACTTAAGATTATTTCCTAAGGTCACGGTGAGGGACGGGTCTCACTGTACTTGGAGCAGATGTCGACTAGACTCACTTGGACTCTCTGGGTGGTTCTTTTCACTCAAGATGGTTTTGTGAAGAAACTTGTGCCAGTCTGTTTCATTAAGCAGGTTGTCGAGGTAACTGTTCCAACCGCCCTTTCTATATTAAATTTCTACGACCTTGGATTTCATCACCAACTAGTGTTTTTAGTACGAGAAGTTATTGTTTGTGTGTGCTTTGAACTCTTAGATTTTTTAGGCATGTTATTCAGTTGTTTGTTTCTTTAGAGACTTTAGGTGGTTTTATTGAAATTTTCTTTGGTTGCATGTGATTAATTAAATATTTAATCGTGGTTGAATTACCGAGACAATCTCATAGACTTCAGGGGAAACCTCCTGAGTACACACCAAGTCAGCTTGAAGGGCCATGAGCTCTTGTATCACCTAGTGACAATAGAGTTGGATCACCAAAAGCTAGAGAGTCATCGTTAATTGTTCATCCTGATTATCAAATACAAACAACAAAGTACATTTAAGAGCCAATTTCATTTTCCGAAGTTAATGGTAGTATATCTCCTTCCAGTGAATTAGCTGAAGAACCTGAAATTTCTGAGCCCGAAACTGAACCTGCTACTCCAACTTCAGGATTTACTTCTCCAACTTCTAGTGGTCCTGGTTCACCCAGGGTAGGAAATATCATTAACCAAAATCTTCCGGACAAAGACGTAATTCTTCCCGAAAACCAACCAACTTTAAATCTTAGGGAGCGTGAATCAATATTCTATAGTCCTTTTAGGAGTGACACTTGGTACGTATCATTGACAAATTTTTTAGAAAACTCGGGTCTTAGTTTTTCACCACCTCGAATTCCTTTTCATCCTACATCAAGAGGTTATTATCCTCCATTGAATATGTCAAGATAGTCATCTATGTTTTCCAAAACACCGGAAACATTTTTATATGGCGGTCCTTCTGTTCCTTCAGGGTACCAGTCACTCACTGGTACTTTTTCAAGAGCATCTCCTCAACCAATCAAACCTAAGTTATCAACTGGTATTAATGGAGCGCAAGCGTTGAGCGCAGAATAAATCCTTATGATGTCTGTTAGTATTCCAAATCCTCAACCTCAAGGTAGTCAGTTAGCACTTGGGGGGCAACCCCAAGGTAGTCAATTACCGCCTGGAGGGCAACCTCAAGGTAGTCAGTTACCGCCTGGGGGGCAACCTCAAAGTAGTCAGTTACCCCCTTAGGGGCAACCTCAAGGATAGTACATACCGTCAAGACAGTACATACCTCAAGTTCAACCCCAGACTCAGTACATACCTCAAGTTCAACCCCAGTTTCAATATATACCTCAAGGTCAACCCCAGTTTCAATACGTGCCTCAAGGTTATCAACCTCAAGGTCAATACCCAACTCAAGGTTTCCAACCACCTTCTAGTCAATCATTTTTACAAGGAGCAGGAAATGTACTGCTTAATTATCAGCCCTACATTCAACCAGGTTATTGTCCTCCATATGCACAAACTTTTATGGGTCCATACCCCGGAATGAATATGGTGTGGGATCCATCTCAAACTCAACAGACTATGCAACCTAATGTGCAGTTATCAAGTCAACTTGGACAACCTTTGGTTTCTAGTCCAACCCAGCAACCTGTCCAACCTACTGTTCAAACCTCTGCACCTGGTTTAGTACAGCAGCCTGGGCCTAGCTCACCTCGAACTCCACCTCAAACTGTTGCTACAACTACTGCAGCTTCTGTTCAACCTACCACACTTGTTTCTAAAGTATCTGTAGCTCCAGTTTCTACTATCCTGTATCAGTGCAAACTCCTCAAGCCTCTTTACCACAATCAGGACCTACAGTTCAAACTTCAGTCCAGATACCTGCAGGACAAGCTGGTCCAAGTACGGTTGTCACAAGTCAACCGCAGTTCACTTATCAACTGTACCAAGGATAGTATCAACTCAGTCCTACTGTACAAAATCCAGTTTATCAGTATCAACCGTATCCTGGCTATACTTATCAACAACCTCAACAACCCCAGTTTGGTCTGGTTAATCCTGGTTTCCCGGGAGGTTATAACATTCCTAATGCAAATCCAATTCTAGGTTATCCTGGATATCCTCCTCCTGGGGCTGGTCTTGTTACCCAAGGTTTTCGCGACCCTAACCGTCAGTTACCATTTATTGCAACTTTGGATTTACCTGATTTGTCGCGCCTTACGAACGATCTGATTTACTATCTTCCGTATTGGCCACCAATGCCTAGTAAGTTGCCCAGTGATTTCCTGAAATTCGAGGGTAAGTTAGGAGAGGATCCGTCAAATCATGTTATGACTTATCACCTCTGGTGTGCATCTAATTCCATCATTGATGATTCAATTCGATTACGTCTTTTTCAACGAACTCTGATTGGTCTTGCTGCGAAATGGTAGATTGAGTTACCACGAGGCTCTTTTTATAATTTCATTCAGTTAGCCACTTCTTTCTTAACTCATTTTTAGTTGCCTGTCAGATATGACAATGGCACGAAACTGTTAACTTCATTGAAAGAATCCACGTCCACATATATTTCTGATCATAGTCATGAATGGCGACGTAGAAGGTGTTTGGTGAAAGTTTTTATTCCGGATCAAATTTTAGCGAAATGGTTCATCAAATCATTGTTCCCTAAAATCACTGAAGATGTAGCTAAGGCAGGATTTTCCATTGAAGAGCAAGTCATTGCTCAGGCTCAGTACTTGACCTCGTCTATACGCAGTCAGGTACTTTACTTGAAAAAATCCTTCATCAAAACACGGTCAATTAACTGTAGCTCCTTCAGGGTCTCATGCCACTGACGGTATGATTGGTTCAATTAGTACTAAAAGTAAGAAGAAATCTTCAAATAATTATTCTCCTATTATAACTTTACATGATTCCCCGACAGGAGATTCTTCTACTGAAATTCCTGCCGATATTCATGTCCTAGAATCATCTACGGCCAAATAAAAAACCGGTAATAAAAAAAAGGGGAAGAAGAAAAACAAACAAAACTCAAAAGAGAAAACGGATAAAAATGAATCTACTGACGAAAAACGTAAACCTTGCTATCCTTGTCTCATTCGCGATGAGGATAATTTTACCAAAGACTGCCCACTTCGAGCAGAGGTTTTGTAAATCGTTAAAGGTTCTCAAACGTCTTCTGCCTTGAAGGATCCTTTTCCTAATCAAGATAGTAAGATGATTGGTTCTTCCTCGAATGCCTCATAAGAACCCATTATGATGATGTCTCATGTCAGGATTGTGACGGGATCGCAAGATTATGGTAGTATAAATCCTGTTGGTGGTAAAGAAGCAGAATCTTCTAATTCAAACACATCAACTACAACTCCTCCTGGTTCCGATCCGCTATAGATCAAGAAACCCAACCCCAAATTAGTAATCAAACCGCCTGCTAAGGGTATACTTTGTAAATCAGCTTTCAATCCACATGCGAGAGCTGCTAAGAATTATAACATTGTTGAAGATTTAGCTATTTCCCCTTCAACAATGTCGGTTTTGGAAGTGCTGCAATCGTGACCAGCACAGCGTAAATTACTATTGTCTGCTATAGGAGCTGTTGATATTCAGGATTTGAACCTAATAATCTTTGATTTAGAGAATAGTACACCTTGCCTACCTCATCAAATGGCTTTCTAAATTCCAGTGTTAGTCAAAAACAGACCTTACTTTCGGACTGTGATTGATGAAGGAGCTTCTATGTGTATTATTTTGATCCAGTGTTGGATATTGCTTGGTTCTCCCACACTCAATCAGTCTCTGACGATTCTAAAGGCTTTTGATGGCTGAGGGTTCCATCCTTTTGGTATTTTGCAAGATTTACCTATAGGGGTCGAAGGCAAAACCGTAAATCTAGACGTGGAAGTGGTTGATGCCCCTCTAGATTTCAACCTTCTCTTGGCTCGCAGTTGGTCTTATGCTATGACTGCTATTGTTTCATCGGTCTTTCAGCTTATCAAGCTTCCTCATAATGGAAAGATCGTTACGATAGACCAGCTGACTTATTTCTCATCTGACCCAGCCTCTACGGATAGCATTCAGCACGTCGGTAAAACAACTATCCCTTACAAGGATGTTGGAGTAAGTTTGATTAAAGATTATGGTTTACTAGGAACTTTTTCCTTCCCTCCTCCTAACGTATCGCCTTCTATTGCAACTATTCATATGATTTCTTCGAACACTATTGCTTTTGATGATCCTTGGATCATACCTTTCGATTCTGAGGTGGATTCATTTGGTGATGCATTGCCTTTGAGTCCCTTTGAAATTGCATATCAGGTTGTACAGTCGTTTTCTGACTCTTATTCAACCGAAATTGATCCAATGAATGTGGTCCATGGGGAATCACTTTCGATATCAACCTCAGCTTCAACAACATTTTCTGATCCTGTTCATACTAATGAGCAGATTCGTGAACTTTTGTCTGTTGATGATTTACCATGGGAAGATCTTCATCATCGATCTTCATTTTTACCTGAGCTTGATCATTTTGAAAATGATTTTTCATCTATTTGTACTATTGACTATGTTAAAGAACCACAAAATCCATTGCAACATCCTGATTTTAAGTTAAATTTGAGAAATATCTCTCGAACGGTTCCTATTGACATTTCAGTTAAACCTGGAATTATTGAAAACATTCATATAGGTGCTTCTTGTACAGACGATGAAATCCAAACTTATAAAGCCCTATTTCAAGAATTCCGCGATGTGTTTTCCTGGTCATATGAAGAAATGCCAAGAATCTATCCATCAATAGTTGTTCATGAAATTAAAACTTACCCGGATGCTAAACTTGTCCGACAACGTTTGCGTTAGATACATCCGAGAAAAGCCGCTGCTATTAAAGCTAAAGCTGAGAAATTACTTCGTGCAGGTTTCATTTATCCAATTCCTTTAACTGATTGGGTATCAAATATTGTTCTTGTTAACAAAAAGCAAGGAACGATAAGAATATGTATCGATTATAGGGATATTAATCGAGCTTGTCCTAAGGACAATTATCCAACCCCCTATATCGATCAAATTATTGATGATTGTGGCGATAGTGAAATGTTCTCCTCTATGGATGGTTTTTTTGGTTACAATCAAATCAACATACTCCTTGTGATCAACCTAAAACAGCTTTCATTTGTCCATGGGGGACATTTGCTTATTGCAAATTACCCTTTGGATTGAAGAACGCTGGAGCAAATTTTCAAAGGGCTAGGTCTTACGCATTTCATGACATCAAACACATTGTGCAGCCTTATCTCGATGATTTACCTGGCCATTCATTTCATAGAGCTGATCACCTCACTCATTTACGAGCTATCTTTATCAGATGTAGGCATTATCGAATTAGGTTGAATCCACACATATGTGTATTTTGTGTAGAAACGAGTCGTTTACTAGGATTTGTCATTTCAAAAGCTGGCATTCGTGTCGATCCCTCGAAGGTTGAAGCTATCGTAAATCCACCTCCTCCTTCGACTCTTTCCCAACTCCAAAGTTTGCAAGGGAAAGCAAAATTTTTACGTCGTTTCATTCCTAACTACGCCGAGATAACGAAAGGTTTTACCAGGTTGTTGAAACATAACACTCCATTATTTTGGGATGAGATCGCTGACAAATCTTTTTATGCACTTAAACACACATTAACCCATGCGCCATTACTGCATCCTCCCAATTACAACCAGGATTACTTTTTGGGTTCAGGAAGATGAATACAACAACGAAAATGTGATTTACTATCTTAGTCGAACTCTGCATTCGATTGAGCTTAAATATTCACATGTGGAGAAATTGGCATTAGCAGCTGTCCAAGTTGTCCAAAGATTTCATCACTACATCTTATTACGCAAAACCACAGTAATTTCTGATGTAACCCTATGATGTATATCTTGACCAAACAATTGCTAGGGGGCAAGTATTCCGAATGGATAGTTATCCTGCAGGAATTTGACTTGGAATTTGAAAAATCCAAGGCAAAGAAATCTTTGGTTTTTGCCGAACTGATGTGTGATTTCCCGCATACTCATACTGAAACTGTGGCAGAGGAGCCCATTGTGGACAAATCCTTGTTTCTTATTAGTACTTTTGATCCATGGTATGGAGATATTATTGTTTATCTCCAAACCCAATATTTTCGGCCTGAAATCTCACGATCTCAGTGACCGAAAATACATTTCCAATCCCAACAGTACAAACATTATTGGTGATACACTCTATCGTCGTGGGGCGGATTCTATTTTCCAACGTTTTCTAACTCATGAAGAAGCTGAAAAGGTTCTGAATGACTGTCACTCTGGAGCATCTGGCGGTCATATGTCTGGGTATGCCACAGCCCAAAAGATATTGCGTGCTGGTTATTTCTGGCCCTCCTTATTCAAAGATTGTATCTATGCAGTCTGGAAATGCCACAATTGTCAAATTTTTTATCGTAAGATGCATGCTCCACCCGCTCCACTCCACCCTATAATTGTTGTCGGTCCTTTCGCAAAGTGAGGTATTGACTTTATTACATGTAACCCTCACTAGGTCAGGGGGCATGCGTATATTATCCTAGCGGTAGATTATTTTACTAAGTGGACCGAGACGATGCCTACATTTTCGGCAGATGAAAAAACTGCTGCAACTTCGTATTCAATCATATAATTGATAGATTCAGTGTTCCTCAAGCTATTATCATTGATCATGGAAGTCACTTTCGAAACATCATGATGACTGAACTAACAGATCAACTTGGCTTGCGTCACGATAGTTCTACTCCGTATTACCCGCGGGCTAATGGTCTGGTTGAAGCTATCAATAAATTTTTAGTCACTATGATCCAACGAATCATTGGTATTCATAAGTCGAATTGGCATAACATGTTATTTTTAGCACATTGGGCATATTGAACCTCAGTGAAAACATCAACTGGTTTCACTCCTTTTCAACTGGTCTACGGTTCGGAAGCAGTGTTACCTATTGAATGCGAAATTTCGTCATTACAATTAGCCATAGAATTACTCCCAGCCACTTCTGAAGAGGAGAAACGTTTTTTGTACTTAGCTTAGTTAGATGAAAATCGACGCACTGCTGCAATAGCAAACGAGACTCATGCAAAACGAATAAAAGCTCAATAAGACCGAAATGTTACACCTCGTAATTTTTCAGAAGGAGACATAGTTTTACTATATGATCAAGCAAACAATAAGCCAGGGGCTGGAAAATTTGTACCTATGTGGCATGGTCCTTATATTGTTAAGCGAAAGCTGGCAAAAGGGGCCTATGAATTGGTAGATTTTGACGGTGTCTCTTTAGGTAAACCCAGAAATGGGCTTTATCTAAAGAGATACTATGCTTAAATTCTGGGTGGAGATTTTTTGTTAGATTAGTTTCTTTATAGCTGGTGTCTTTTAGATAAGAAAAGTGTGCCGAGTTTAGAGAGTATTTTTATCAGTATTCCTGCTTATCTCGATTTTACTCTTGATATTGCAGATGTCGACATCTCTTCAAACATACATTGGTTTTGCTAATAGTGCTTGTCGTAATACACAGAACATTTCTTCCACAGCTTGGGTTATCTGTTTGTAAGGACTCTGAACACCACATATCTCCACAATGGTATGATATTGTCCACTTTGGGCCTAAGCCCTCATGGATTTGCTTTTGGACTTACCCCAAAAGGCCTCATACCAATGGAGATATTTTTCCGTCCTTATATAACCATGATCCTCCCCACTTCTAGTCAATGTGGGACTTTGGTTGTATACCCAACAATCGTCCCCTCGAACAAAGGACCATGGAGCCTCCCCTCAAACGATTATCCATCCGTCCACTCTCTACCAACCAGGATTCTTCGCTCCAATGTGTTGGAAGCACACGCCTTACATGGAGCACCACATGCCTCGAGAGCTTGCTCTATCCCAGGTCAACTCCTCTTCGCCGTGTTAGGACCAGGACATGTCCATGAAGAATCTGGAGCACACCGCCTATCTAACTGAGCTCATCCACGGATCCCATCGTGATATTATCGGGGCCCACCACCTTCGTTCGGCATTCCGAGGATTCATCCACTTGGCTAACTTTGGGGCATGGCTCCGATACCACTTGTAAGAACTCTGGACACCACATATCTCCACAATGGTATGATATTGTCCACTTTGGGCCTAAGACCTCATGGATTTGTTTTTTGTCTTTACCCCAAAAGGCCTCATACCAATGGAGATATTTGTCCATCCTTATATAACCATGATCCTCCCCACTTCTAGTCAATGTGGGACTTTGGTTGTATACCCAACACTGTTCACCCTCTGATGAGTTAGTATCTATGCATGGGGTAAGCCTCGGTCAAACAACTAATAACATTACAGAGTATAGTACAATGATTGAGTTATTATCTGAATCCATCTCATTTGGGATTCAGAGTTAGATTGTTAGGTTAGATTCCGAACTCATTGTATTACATCTTAATAGAGTTTATGCCATTAGAAATCTAATGTTATTAAGATTATTTTTTAGAGTTCGTCTCTTGGAACGTGAATTTGATTACATTGAATATCAGCATATTCCAAGACATTTAAATACATTAGCAGATGCAGTTGCCTCTCGTATGATAAATAGACATTTGCAATAATCAAAACAGTAAATTTAAAAACATTCAATAACACATCACACAAGATAAGCCGGTAATAATGATATATCATAGCATAGAAGAAGTGTGTCAAAATATATATCGTCTTCGATCATAGGTTGAAAAACACCTTATGATCGACAAAAATGATAGTACAAAAACACAAAAATGTCGTGTGAGTCTACAAAAGCGATCATCCTATCCCTGGTGATGATCACGATAAGAAACCAATGCTCGGGCCACCCTACATAGGAACCTCCTAAAAGGTCCTGGGACCCCAATCACATATCGTTGTAACCTAAGTGGAATATCATCTATGCCAGTTTCCGGAATATCTACTGTCAAGCACTCTAGATGATTTTCCAAGTCAGTCAGGATCTCTGATGATTGGTTCTATGGGGCTGGTGCTGTCAAAGCTGGGCGTCTCCTCTCATAAGGTTGGAGAGCAGCTGGTCGTCGTGGACCCACATCTGCATTTAAAACTTTTAATTCTCAGTTTTGGACGATTTAAAAAACAAAAAAAAATAATTAAAACTTAGAAAGTGTTGAAAATTATTTTATGTGAATCATCCCACTACTCTCCTGGTGGAAGAATCATGTCTGGGTCACCGCGATAATCCATCCCGGCATATGGAAAATCTTGAATCACAAAAATTTGGTTGTTCAACCAACGAAAATACTCAGGAGGAAATCAAACAACCTCTGAGCCCTCCTGAGGGTGACGGGCCATCAAAGCAACCCAACGCATTATCCTAGGCTCGCGAGGAACACCAGCATCAACAAGAAGATGTTGCGGGGCTAGCATAGGGATCCTCTTAGAGCAAAGCTGACAACGAGAAACCCATATCCAAAGTTTTTCAGTTGTCTGTTCTTTGCTCTGGTTAGTTGGCCTTTCACATTTGCCAACACAGCCTCGCACCAGTTGAATATGGTGCCTCGATAATAGTCTACAGCCATCTGCATCTGGGATCCAGTAGCCACATGCAATGCTGCACTCCCGCATAGCCTGGTAACAGTGAATGCAATAACCTTAAGTTCAGGAGGTCGATCATTTTAATATCAATCTGTTTGTCCTTTGTTTGATCATTCCAAAACTCCAATCGTAGACTAGCCACAGACTAGCCACCTGGCCTAGTCCCGAAAAGAGATAATCGTTCGCCTCTCTTGGGAAAATCAGTAAAAAAATATATGTCCTCTATAGGGAAAATTTTAAGAACCCCCCTAATTTATATGTATAATAAATGGGCGAATCTCCATTGTATATATGAAAAATGGAAGGCAATTTTATCAATAATATAATATGTATATATAATTTTTTGGCGAATCTCTCACTAGGCATGGCGAATATTTTACTCAATTATAAAATCTTGTAAGATCTTGGCGAGTCTCTCACTAAATAATAAAACTTTGTAAAGTCCTAGTGAATCTTAGCATTGTGAACTCTTAGAGAATTTTTTAAAAAAGTATAAAACCATATATGACAAGAGCCACATGATGGCAATATCACTGTTTTTTTTTTCACATTTCCATGACATGGAACTTGTTTACAAAATTATAAAAAATCCAACCAAGTCCCTTATAATATGCAGGTAAGCTTATAATCGAGTCTGATACCTCTACTATGCTTGTCTTCATTCAAGTGTCATAGCTGCTATACTTAACACTGTGAATCACAACTCTCTCAGAATTCAGCTCTATGGTGTAATTAAAACCTTTGGAAATTGAATCTGACAACTCTATAAAAAGGATTAGTGAAATAGAAGCTTTTGTGAATGATCCCACTAACTATCACTGCTAAACAATCAATATAGACTATGAAGTCTTCCATCTTGATCACAATCGTTCTCACAATCAAGGGAGTGCGACCACCTGGCCTGACATAATGGCCATCAAGCTTCTAATAATCAACAACCACCTTGCAAGGACATCCTAGCGCATGTCTCATGAATTTTATTCAACAATCTTAATTGATATAAATCTTATAAAGATAATATTAGAATCCTCTCCAGATTCACTATTAATACAAGGGTAAAGGAAATTTTCTAGCTCAAGGCACTAGCCAATACCAACTTAGGTATTTGTGACCCCTTTATGGGGATGCAACTACCCTGCCCCGTTGGGTTTCTGACTTGTAACATAGTTCAAGGATCACAAGACTTTCTAATATTCCTACTCCATTAGACACACTTTATATGCTATACATAGTGAATGGAAAAGAAGCATTATAGAACACATAATTTCACAGAAGGAAGAAAAATCTTAGCTAGTTCAATATCAAAATCTTAACCACTGATTAATAAAGAATAACAAGTAGTGTAATGAATTGTTCCGAGTTATTTATTTACAAGTTGTAAAGAATGTAGTGGGAAAATATTACTTAGGCAACCCTTCAATATTTTCTATTAATATGTTTGTGCATGTACATATGAAATTAAGAGCATTGTTGAATACAAAGTTTCCTTTTCTCTTGCCTCCATTTTGGCAAATCAGTGTCACTTTGAATCTCCTTTCTTGTGTGGATGTTTTGACAAATCAATGTGAAATCAAAGTCACTTTGAATTTCCTTTCCTGTGAGGGATCACATCTACAGTTGATTAGTAAAAGATAATCTACTATATATTATGTTCAAGAAACTGACTACAATCTACAGAGGAAACGAGACCTCAATTCTTATTCTGAATTTGAATATCTCAGGACAACATAAGAGATAAAAATGCATATGGCCTTAGTAGCTAGAAAACAATCACTCCATCATTACAAGACCACCTAGATTTCGGCACTTAATCTAAATAATGGCACTAGTTGTAGAGATTATTTGCATTAACATCATGGAAAAGCAACAACAATGTTTCAAAGCACACTTACTGGAAAATTTGTAACGTTCCAAGAATATTTAATGATAGCATCTGAACCTTGTAGCTATGGTGGGGAAACTAGGGAACCCAAATCTTGGAAGATATCTCATACCAAATCTGAGAAAAAAATAAAAAAGGGAAAAAATCAAAATCTATAAATCAAGCAATGAATTGTTTACAAATAAAATACAATTCCTTTAACTAACAGTTAAATTGTGGTGATATATTTAAATATTTAGTAAGAGGGAAACTTCAAACCATGGAATATTACCTT